>ML384591.1:0-48869 GCA_005239525.1 Nicotiana knightiana | reverse complement strand
AATTGATACGTACAATTCTCTGTGGGATCGACTTTGGGTGTAATACCCCAGATTTATATTTGCGACGCCCGTTTAGTCTTTCTATAAGACATAGTTGAGCGTGATCAGACAGCCAGTTATATGCCACGTTTTCGAAGTGCCAGTTTTGGTTCGATTTAGTCGCTTTATTGGGGCTTGTCGTATAAGCATAGGGCATTCAGGTAGATCCTAAGAAGATTGAGGTAGTTCATAACTGGCCTAGACCCACTTCCGCCACAGAGATTGGGAGCTTCTTGGGTTTGGCGGGTTATTATCGTCGATTTGTGGAGTGGTTTTCATCTATTGCAGCCCCGTTGACCAGGTTGACCCAGAAGGGTTCCCCATTCAGATGGGTGGACGAGTGTTAGACGAGCTTTCAGAAGCTCAAGACAACTTTGACTACATCATCGGTGTACTGTTGCCCACAGGTTCAGGATCTTACACGGTATATTGTGATGCTTCCTGTGTTGGGCTCGGTGCAATATTTATGCAGGAGGGCAGGGTGATTGCATATGCATCACTGCAGTTGAAGGTTCATGAGAAGCATTACCTGTCCATCATTTAGAATTGGCAGCCATTATTCATGCACTGAAGATTTGGAGGCACTATATTTATGGCGTGTCATGTGAGGTTTTCATGGATCATGAGAGCCTTCAGTATTTGTTCAAGCAAAAGGATCTCAATTTGAAAAAGAGGAGGTGGTTGGAGCTATTGAAAGACTATGATATCACCATCCTTTACCATCCTTGGAAGGCCAATGTAGTGGCCGACGCATTGAGTTGGAAGGAGGCGAGTATGGGCAGCCTTGCATTCATTCCAGTCGGTAAGAGGCTGCTAGCATCAGATGTTCAGACTTTGGCCAACCAGTTTGTGAGGTTGGATATTGTAGAGCCCAGCCGTGTTCTAGCTTGCACAGTCGCTCGGTTTTCTTTGTTTGAGCGTATCATAGATCGGCAGTATGATGACCCTCATTTGTTGGTCCTTCAGGACATAGTGCGGCACGGTGGTTCCAAGAAGGTTACTGTTGGAGATGACGGAGTCTTGAGGATGCAGGGTCGTATTTGTGTGCCTAATGTGGATGGACTTCGTGGGTTTATTCTTGAGGAGGCCCACAGTTCCCGGTGTTCTATTCATCTGGGCGCCGCAAAGATGTATCTAGACTTGCGGCAACATTATTGGTGGAGGAAGATGAAGAAGGACATAGTTGCTTATGTAGCTCGGTGCCTAAATTGTCAGCAAGTAAGTATAAGCATCAAAGAGCCGGTGGTTTGCTTCAGAAGATAGAGATTCCTGAGTGGAAGTGGGAGAGTATCACTATGGACATTGTTGTTGGACTCCCACGAAATCAGAGGAAATTTGACGTCGTTTGGGTCATTGTGGACAGGCTGACTAAGTTGGCGCATTTCATTCCTGTGGCAGTTACCTATTCTTCAGAGCGATTGGCTGAGATTTATATCTGCGAGATCGTCCGTCTTCACGGTGTGCCCGTGTCTATTATTTTTGATCGAGGTACGCAGTTCACCTCGTATTTCTGGAGGGCAGTACAGCATGAGTTGGGCATGCAGGTTGAGTTGAGCACAATGTTTCATCCTCAGACGGACGGACAGTCCGAGCGCACTATTAAGTCTTGGAGGATATGCTCCGCGCATGTGTTATAGACTTCGGAGGATCGTGGAATCAATTTTTCCCCTTGCAGAGTTCGCCTACAACAACAACTACCAGTCGAGCTTTCGAATGGCTCTCTACGAGACATTATATGGTAGGCGTTGCCGGTCACAAGTTGGGTGGTTCGAGTCAGGATAGGCTCGATTGTTGGGTACAGATCTAGTATAGGATGACTTGGATAAGGTCAATATTATTCAGGATCGACTTCGCACAGCTCATTCCAGGCAAAAGAGTTATGCCGACCGTAGAGTTCGTGATGTTGCATTCACGGTCGGGGGAGAGTGTTGCTCCGGGTATCACCCATGAAGGGTTTCATGAGGTTTGGGAAGAATGGAAAGCTGAGACCTAGGTATATCGGACCTTTTGAGATTCTCGAGAGAGTGGGAAAGGTGGATTACAGGCTTGTGTTGCCTCCGGGGTTATCAACAGTTCATCTGTTATTCCTTGTGTCCATGCTCCGGAAGTATCACGGTGATCCGTCCCATGTGTTATATTTCAGCTCTGTCCACTTGGACAAAGATTTAACTTACGAGGAAGAGCCGGTGGCTATTCTAGCCCAGAAGGTTTGTCGGTTGAGGTCGAAGAGTTATCCTTCAGTCTGAGTGCAGTAGAGAGGCCAGCCCGTCGAGGCAACTATTTGGGAGTCCGAGTCGGACATGTGGAGTCGATATCCCCACCTATTCACCAGTTCAGGTACTTCTCTATGTTCGTTCGAGGACATAGAAACCCAAATCTGTGATCCGACGCCTTACAAATCATATTTTATCCTTTCTCGATTTGCATGCACAGTCAGGACATCTTTACGGAAAGCTTTTATGTTAAAACAAATAAAAATAAGAAATTTTGCCTAAAAACTTTAATTGAGTTTACTTCGGTCAAGATTTTTGGTAAACAGACCTAGATTCGTGTTTTGACGATATTGGTGGGTCTGTGCCGTGATTTGGGACTTAGGCGTATGCCCAGAATCAAATTCGAAAGTCCCTAGCCCGGGATATCGGACTTTGTCAGAACATGATAGTTAAAGGCTAAAGGAATTGGAAATGTTTGACCAAAGTTTGACTTTGTTGATAACGGGTCCATATTTTTGTTCTGGAACCCGGTATAGGTCCAATACAACATTTATGACTTGTCTACGAAATTTGGTGAGAAACAAAGTTGGTTTGACATGATTCAGACGTCCGTATGTGAAAATAGAAATTTCAAAGCTTTATTGAAAATCTCATTTGATTTGGTGTTCAATTCATAGTTCTAGGTGTTATTTGGCGATCTGATTGCGTGAGAAAGTTTGTATGATGTTTTTAGACTAGGGTACACTTTTGGTTTAGAGCCCTGAGGGCTCAGGGTGAGTTTTGGATAGGCTTCGAAGTGAATTTGGACTTGGTGAAATTACTGTTGTAATTGATCTTGTCGCAGGCCTCTGATCTCGTATTTTCGAGATCAAGCATCCATTTGCGACCTCTGTGGGGTTCGCATTTGCGAGCTTCTCATCACAAATGCGAAGAGGAGTTGGGCCACACAGGTTTTGCATTTGTGAAAAATTCTTCGCACTTAAGAAATGGGTCTGGGAAGGCATACTTCGCATTTGCGATGATTGTGTCGCATTTCCGGTCATTCAGTGTTTGCATTTGTGAAGCATTATTCACAATTATGAAGACAACAGAGGTGTGAAGGACTTTGCATTTGCAGGCTTCGCATTTGCGAAGTCCAGTTCACAAATGTGACATCTGCAGCTGATGAAATAGGACTTGGACGGGATTTTTGCTTCATTTCTAAAATTTTCAAAACCTAAAACCTTTGAGGAAATTTTTCCAATACTTCTTCTTCCCCAAATCATAGGTACGTGATTCTAAACTAGTTTCTTTCAATCTTCCACTACTTTTTCCTAAGATTCAACCTAAAATCTAATGTTTTCATGGTGGAATTGGGGGTTTTTGGGTAGAAACTAGGGATTTGGTAAATTGGGGATATAGACCTCAAATTGAGGTCGGATTCCAAAATAAATTATATAACCGGGCTCGGGGGTGAATGGGTAATCGGGTTTTGGTGTGAATTTCGGGTTTGGACCAAGCGGGCCCAGGTGTTGACTTTTAAAAAATTGCCTAAATTGAATTCTTTGCGATTGTGGGTAGTTCCTAATACTTAATTTTAATTGTTTGGTTGGTAATTTTCTATATTCTATAGGTTCGGAGGCTTGTGTGAAAGGAAAAGTTGTGGTTGAGCTTTGAGTTGGGCCGTTGAAGCGAGGTAAGTGTCATGGTTAACCTTGGCCTGAGGGATTAGGACATATTTGGCTATTTGTTATGTGTTTAAATATTGAGTACCATGTATAGGTGATCACACTCAAATATGTCTTGTAGAAGACTAAGCGGGCGTTGCAAATATAATTCGGGGTATTATGCCCAGAGTCGATCCCACAGGGAATTTACGTATCAAGCAAGCTGTTATAATACTCAACTGTCACTTGATGTTATTTAAATTACTAAAACTAAATATTGAAACTAAAGATTAACTACGCTAAGGTGCAAACAATTGTAATAAAGATCTAAGGTTATGGTTTCCCCCGTCAGTGAATTTACTTCTCGGATACTTCATATAGCTTGATTAGTTGTTTCTATCAATCATGAACACTCTATCTACCATAAATCTCTCTCAAGTAATTATGATAATTTACTAGACGCACTCTCTCAAGTTACGCTAGCTAGATTGCATTACAGTTCACTTTAGATTGCACCCGAGGTATCGTTATCTCTAATCCAACCTCTAAACCCTCGGTTATGACTTTCGTCTATACTCCGGGAGTGATGTTGTTCAAACAACAACCTAAATATCCACTCTCTCTCAAGTAGATACATAATAAATAGGAACAACTAATTGATGTCCATTCAATAAACTACAACAAGAACGTAGTTGGACAAACAGAGATTAATCAACCAATTGCAACTATATTAATAATACAATAAGTTTATCCTCCAACGGGTTCTACCAAAACCCTAGGTTAAAGAAGTTAGCTAAACAAATTCATAAGAATAAAACCCAAAATAACTTGCATAATTAAACTACAAAGTATTGAAGAAAATATGTACAAATCGATGTCTTGCCGTCCGAATCCCTTTTCCTCTTCGAACTTTCCCTTAAGTTGTGTTGTTTGGGGTCTATTTATAAGTTTAGGACAAACCCTAAATGTGTAGGAGACTTCTATTTCAACCGGGAAACACTTAAACTTGTCAAAACTCGGATTTGACCGAACCTGGGACCCCGGGCGTTTGGGCTCTAACGCACTCCTAAGGCCAGGACAGGCCTGGCGTTTGGGCCCTAACGCCCCCCTAACACCAGGGGCTGCCTGGCCTTATGGGGAAAACTCCCCCCTAACGCCAGGTAGGGTCAGGCTTTAGGGGGCAAACGCTCGGCTATCGCTCGGGTGTCTCCTTTTGCATCCCTTTAGCTCCGTTTCCATCTCCAATTCACCTACACATGAAATAAACTCCATTAAGCACGTAAAAAGTGTATTTTTATCATTAACTCACCTCAAATTTAAGGTATATTACATATTAAACTATGCACTCTAGCCTTGCATCAATAGGTGAGGTGACGATTACCTATGCGTTGTTGTCGGGTTATAACATGCGGGGGGTCACATTCTTGTAATTGTTGATGAGTGTTGATTCAAGTTGAGGTTGGTATTGTGGAACCAAATGTTGAAGTAAGATTTGATCTTGTTGTTTCTATCTCCCTGTTGTCGTTGTTCATTGTTTTTGTGAGGCAGAGTGTTAATGCATGAAGGGTGATGTCGTACCGTTTCTATTGACTTTATGTGAGGTTGAGAGTGTTCATGCATGAAGGATGATGACGTGTCATATTGTGGGTGTAATGCACGAAGAGTGATGTCGTGCCATGTTATGAGAGTTAATGCACGAAAGGTGATGTCGTGTCGTTTCTATAAATTTCATGGTGAGAATGAGGGTAAAAGCATGAAAGGTGATGCTGTGAACTCTTCCTTTGTTGTGTTCATTGGTTCTTATTGGTTCATAGTGTATCTACGATTCATGTTATCCATATGTTGTAGTTCTTTACCTTCTATTTCGCCTCAGCATGTTTCTCCCTCCCGATATCACTTGTTTAGTTATTTATTGTTATTTGTATATACACCATTATACTATACAGGTTTGATTCTAGGTGTCTTGTCTTAGCCTCGTCACTAATTCGTCGAGGTTAGGCTCGACACTTACCAGTACATGGGGTCGGCTGTACTAATTCTGCACTCTGCACTTTCTGTGAAGATTTTGGTACCAACTCTGGTTGATCGAGAGTTTAGCTATTGGACCCGCTATCCAGAGACTCAAGGTAGATCTGTCGGCGTTCACAGACCTTGAAGTCCCCGTCTATCTTTTATGTTTTACTGTTTCTTTCATTCAAATAGTTGTACTTCAATCAGACTATTACTTGTAGTAAATTCTAGAATGCTCGTGAATTGTGACATCAGATCTGGGTAGTGGTAAATGATGAAGTTGTTATAATATTCTGCACTTGTTATAGCTTATTTACTGTTAGTTACTGCAATGTATAAAAGTTGACTTCATAATACTTTAACGTCGGCTTTCCTAGTAAGTGTCATGTTATGCGCCATCACGATCTCGGCGGTAGGGATTTTGAGGTGTGACAATTTTTCCTCGAATGAGAGTCCAAATTCATCATCGGTATCTAAAGAAACTCATCAAATTTCGGCAGAGTTTCCCTTATAACTAGGCATATCCACTGGTTAGAGAATCCTATAAACCAGTTCTAACTGCTAACCAAAACACAATAATGTATCACAACATGAAAACAACATCAACCATGACTCCATAGTCCTTGTATTACCAAAAGGAACATCCTTAACATAAACTGTATGATTGAAACGTAATTCATAGAACACAACTTCAGAAATACATAGTTATTCAAACAAATGAAGGTATTTCTTCTTCATCTATTCCTCGGCCTACCGGGTGGCCTCTTCAACCTGGTTTTTTCACCATAGCACTTTCACCGAGGCAATCTCCTTACTTCTCAGCTTTCGGACTTGCCTATCAAGAATAACAACTGGAATTCCTTCATAAGTCAATACTTCACTAACCTTAATAATCTCAACCGGAATAATGAGTGTCGGGTTTCCAACTACCTTTTTCAACATAGATACATGAAACACCGGGTGCACCACTGACATCTCTGGTGGTAGCCCAATCCTGTAAGACACCTGACCAATCCTCTGAATGATTATGTATGGTCCGACATACCTCGGACTCAATTTCCCTTTCTTCCCTAATTGCATTATACCCTTCATGGGAGAAACCTTCAAGAATACCCAACCATCCTTTTTGAATTCCAAATGTCTGTGACGCATATCCGAGTAAGACTTTTGACGACTCTAGGCACCACGAAACCCTGGTTCTATGTGAAATTTTTACGGGGCGTTACATAGTGTTCTTGCTTGTATGGCCCGGTCACCTTTGTTGGAGTGCACCGATTTGGTGATTCTCTCTTATTGGTGTTAAAAAACACGGTGCAGCGTGATTGTGCTAAGAAAGTGATGACTGGGGTTGATGGCTTTATGCAGCTTCATAGCCGGATATGTGTTTCACATGTTGATGGGTTGAGAGAGTTGATCCTTGAGGAAGTTCATAGTTTATATTATTCAAATCACCCTAGTGTCACGAAGATGTACCATGACTTGAAGAAACATTATTGGTGAAGGAAGATGAAGAAAGACATTGTTCGACATGTGTCTCAATGTTTCAATTGGCAACAAGTGAAGTTTGAACATCAGAAACTGAGTGGGTTGACTCAGAAGTTGGTGATGCCAGAGTGGATGTTGGAGCACATCACTGTGGACTTTGTGGTAGGCTTACTACGGACCTTGAGGAAGTATGATACTATTTGGGTCATTATGGACTGGTTGACTAAGTCCGCACATTTTACTTCGGTGATGAATTCCTACTCTTAAAAGTGGTTGGCTAAGATTTACATCTGGGAGATTATTCCCAGCACATTGTGCCCATTTCTATCATTTCATACCATGGAAGCAATTCACTTCAAAATTCTAGAGAGCCGCGCATCGTGAGTTGGGCTTGCGGGTTGAGTTGAGCATCGAATTTCACCCTCAGATAGACTGGCAATCTGAACGGACCATTTAGAGTTTTGAGGATACGTTGAGTGTATACTTTATTGACTTCACGTGTCAGTAGGACTAGTTTCTACCTCTAGCGAAACTTCACTATAACGACAGTTATGAGTCGAGTATCTATATGGCTCCATACGAGGACTTATATGGGAGGGGATGTCGTTCTCTGGTTGGATGGTTTGAGCTGGGTGGTTGGCCTAGGCTTAATTCATGATGCTTTGGAGAAGACGTTACACCGTATTTTTGTTGCGACCAAACACACCCATGCAAGTATACGTGGTTGTCAAGTAATAAAGTAGTGAGTAGAGTATCGTCCCACGAAGATTTATGATTAACTTTTGACAGATTCAACTCAATTAACTTATCGATTCAAGAGATTTATCACAAAATATATAATTAACTAAGTTACTACCTAAAATACCAATTAATGAATTAACTAGGAAATCAACCAACACAAATAGTAATTTCGACTAACAACCAATAGGAGAGGATATTCCAGGGTCAGAGTTTAGCTAACAATCGTGTTATATTCTAGGCTTAAAATGACTAAGTGATTTATCTAGATTGTTGATTGACATGGTTGATATTACTCATAAGAATCTTTCGAGTTCTTATTCGCCTATTCAAGTTAAATTAATGCCTATATGTCTATGGAATCAAGATTAACAAGAATGCATTCACAATTCCTGTATTTCAACCAAGCAAAGCAAATAGGTATATGTCTATCCTAATTGCGAATCCATTCCCCGATGCGCAGGTTCAAGAACCTGCTCTATTTAATTCTATATGCAATCTAAAATTCCCACTTTCGAGTTCAACTCTAGATTCATAGATATTATTTCATTGTTAGCTACTCAGTAAAATAATTAAGAACAAAATTAAATAAACAACCCAATATGATAAAATCAAATTCGTCAAATTAAACTTCAAATACAACATTCATGTTTCACCCATGACCCTAGAATAATAGAGTTCTTAGCCATAGATGTTCACACAATCATCAAAAATAATGTTTTTCAGACATAAAATCAATGAGTACTAGAAAAGATATGGAATAATTTATCAAATCCGTGCTCCCAAGTGTGTTGCTCTTTCGTTTCTCTCCAAAAATCACATTTTTTCTCAAAATTGAGTTTAGACTTGCTTTTATACGTGTTGGGTAGGTCTAGGGTCGAATTAACCGAGTCCCGGTCGAAATAGGATAAATTTCCGTCATCGGCGCCCTCAGTAAAACTATACTGGAGTAACACATATTAAGCAAAAATTAGAAACCCTAATCACTAAATTAGGGATACATATAAGAAAATAGCAGATAATTAAAGGAATCCATAGATAATCATAGTCTAGGGAGAGGCAACAAAGAATCTGAAACTCTAATCAGTAATTATAGAGAAAGAAATCACAAAACACATAGAGTATACACGCAAGCAAGGTAGTCATGGTAGAATAGGTAAACAACGTTGCAAAATAAACTCAGATTCACATATTGAACCCAGAAATTTGGTGTTTTTATCAAAATGAATCAAAAAAAAAACGACTCAAATAATTCTTAAACACAATAAAATCACAAAAAATAATATTAAGAAACTAGAGGAAGAAAATTTTTAGAAAGAATCTTGAAACCCTAGTTTTCAGAAATGAAGAGTCGTTTCAGAAAACAAGAAGATCTTTGAGGAAAACATGGAAAAATCTCATAATACGTATAGAACTGTGACAGATCTAAAAGGCTCGGGAGGTTTAAAGTTAGGGTTTCCAAAGAGAGCCCAGAAAGGAGAAGAGAAGTGTAAAGATCTTACTCGGACGGCCATGGGTACCCGGAAAGATGGCCTGAGACCGGAGATGGTGAGTGGACTGCCTCTAGTTTACTTGAAGGCCTCAAAATAGTGACACGCGTTCAAGGAGGGAGCCATAAGGCTGGTAGGTGGTTGAATCGCCATAGATTCTGGCAAGGCGATGGCCAGAGAAGGGCTAGGTCTACTGGATGGAGTTGAAGAGAAGAGAGAGAGTTGAGAGAGACGGCTCAAAAGTGAGAGGGAGAGAATGAGAGATGGGGGGGGGGCAGTCTTAGGTTAATTATAGTAAGGGGGATCAGAACCGTTGGTTTGAATTAATCAACGGTTCAGATTGAGTGAGGGTGGGATTGGGCCGGGTAGGTTAGTATATTGGGCTTGGGGGTCTGGGCTAATTTAATTGGGTTAGGGACCAGGATTAATTAGGATGGGATTTAAATAAAGAATGGATGTTTGTTAAATACCCATTAAAATTAGATATATAATTAATAATAATAGCTAATAATCATATAAAATAAAATTAAGGATAAATAAGTGAAATTAAGGTAACTAATTAATATAGAAAATATAAAATGAATAACAATTGAATTAGAATGGCATAAAATGTACAATTAGGCTATAATTGCAAAATTGTTGTAATTACAGCCAAATGATGCCAATTTGGCTAATTTGTTAAATAATTAATCCTAATAGGATTCAATATGAGCGGGATCGTAGCCCATTGGATAAGTTGGTGATATTTCAGCCCATGAAGATGCAATAGTATGATGCTGACAAGACAGAGCTTAGTCTTGCGAATTAAAGGGGCAGAGCTTAGCCCAAAAGGAAAGCGCAGTAAATAATACTAGAGGCATTGATTTCTTTTGAGAAGTAAATGGGAGGTAACGTTTAGCCTCGGAAGGCAGAATGGTAGCCTTATGAAATATGCGAATGCAGATGGGGGTAGCATTTAACCTCGAAAGACAGAAAGGTAGCCTTATGCAACGTGCGAATGCGGATGGAGGTAGCGTTTAATCTCGGAAGGCAGAAAGGTAGCCTTATGAAAGATGCGAATGTAGAAGAGGAAGCATTTAACCTCGGAAGGCAGAAAGGTAGCCATATGCAAGATGCGAATGCAGATGGAAGTAGCGTTTAACCTCGGAAGGCAAAAAGGTAGCCTTATGCAAGATGCGAATGCAGATGGAGGTAGCGTTAACCTCGGAAGGCATAAAGGTAGCCTTTTGCAAGGCAAATGCAGATGGAGGTAGCGTTTTACCTCGGAAGGCTGAAAGATAGCCTTATGCAAGATGCGAATGCAGATGGAGGTAGCATTTAACATCGGAAGGCAGAAAGGTAGCCTTTTGCAAGATGCGAATGCAGATGGAGGTAGCGTTTAACCTCGGAAGGTAGAAAGGTAGCCTTTTGCAAGATGCGAATGCAGATGGAGGTAGAGTTTAACCTCGGAAGGTAGAAAGGTAGCCTTATGCAAGATGCCAATGCAGATGGAGGTAGCGTTTAACCTCGGAAGGCAGAAAGGTAGCCTTATGCAGGATGCGAATGCAGATGGAGGTAGCGATTAACCTCGGAAGGCAGAAAAGTAGCCTTATGCAAGATTAAGGAAGGACAACAGAAATTCTTAGCTACTGTTTAATTAAGATAGAGCATTGTGATAATGAAGCATCGTCTGTGCTGATAATAAATGTTTGCATGACAAGTTTGAGGGACAATGTATGTCCATTGAGCGGATAATATGTTTTGCGGTTTTTGCAATTTTGTGCCTGCATCCAAAGAAAGATCGTGAGTTTTGTAAACGGGAAAGGTTAGTTCGCATTCCTGCTGGCTCTGCTTGTCTCGTTTTCTTGGATGATATTGTCTGTATCATTGGGGTAGCTTTCGCTAAACAAACTGCTTCAAAAAAATAAATATGCATGATTTTGTAAGATATAATATATAATCTAAAATAGTTTTAGATGAACCTATGACATGACACGGCTTGAGACATTGCAACCTCTCATGCTGCGGAATTTTGAGGGACCTCCTAAAAATTGTGCCCCAGTTTGCTGGGTGGACGCCTCTGACTGCTGCCCGCGCGGCGATTGGCTGAACTTGCTTCAGAATTTTGAGAGTCCTCCTCAAAATTCTGCCCCAGTTGGCTGGGTGAATGCTTGTGGACTGCTACTTGCTTCAGAATTTTTAAGGTCCTCCTCAAAATTCTTCCCCAGTTTCTAATTGCGGGGAAAAATAGATTTTTATTGAATTGTGACCGAACCCATAGGGATACCTACGTATCCCCTCTTAAATGGGAATCAGTTCAGGCGTAGTTCAATTTACATCACTGAGAAAGCATAAAGACTATACATAGTAGCGCTTGACTGCATCTGAATTAATCGGTTTCGGCCAAACTTCTCCGTCCATTCCTACAAGTATGAGTGCTCCTCCTGTCAGCACTCTCTGAACCATGTACGGACCTTGCTAGTTGGGAGAGAACTTCACCTTGTCTTCATCTTGATGCGAATTGCTCATAATGGCTTCTTACCCATTCTTTTCCCGTCTATGAGGGCTAATTGCTCATAATGGCTTCTTACCCACTCTGTGTCATTGAGCTCAGCTTCCTGTATAATTCCTAGAGATGGAATCTTCACTTCGGCAGGAATAACAGCCTCTGTACCATAAACCAGCATATAGGGAGTTGCCCTTGTTGATGTGCGGACAGTAGTGCGGTATCCTAATAAAGTGAATGATAACTTTTCATGCCACTACTTGTTCCTTTCTATCATCTTCCTTAGTATCTTCTTGATGTTTTTGTTAGTGGCCTCAAGGGCTCCATTCATCGGAGGTCTATATGCTGTGGAATTTTTGTGTTTCATCTTGAAAGTTTCACACATAGCTTTCATCAAGTCACTGTTGAGATTAAAACCATTTTCGGTAATGATTGACTCGGGAACTTCGAACCGACAAATAATACGGTCGCGGACAAAGTCGGCCATGACTTTATTAGTAACTTCTTTGTAAGATGCTGCTTCGACCCATTTAGTGAAGTAGTCAATGGCGACCAGAATGAACCTGTGGCCATTGGAGGCGGCAGGCTCGATTGGTCCAATAACGTCCATACCCCAAGCGGCGAACGACCATGGCGAGCTGGTTGCATTGAGCTCACTCGGGGCACCTTTATCATATCTCCATGTATCTGGCAGCGGTGGCACTTCCGAACATACTGGATGCAGTCCATTTCCACAGTCATCCAAAAGTAACTAGCTCGAAGTATCTTCTTTGCTAGAACAAAATCGTTCATATGTCAGCCACAGGTCCCAGCATGAATTTCTTCCAGCAACTTTGACGGTTCTTTTGCGTCAACGCACGTTAATAAACCTAAATCGGGAGTTCTCCTATACAGGATTCCTCCGCTGTGGAAGAAATTATTGGACAATCTTCGAAGTGTGCATTTCTGAGTGGAATTTGCAACCTCGGGGTATTCTCCTTTTGCCAAGTACTCATTGATATCATGAAACCAAGGATTTCCGTCTGCTTCTTCTTCAACATGGGCACAGTAAGCTGGATGATTATAGATCTTTATAGGAATTGGGTCAATGAAATTCTTGTCCGGATGCTGGATTATTGAGGACAAAGTAGCTAATGCGTCGGCGAACCCATTCTGGGTTCTGGGGACGTGCCGAACTATATCTTTGTGAACCTCTTTCTTAATTCCTATACGTGGTGCAGATACGGCAGTATCTTGGAATTCTTTGTTGCCCATTCTCCTTGTACCTGATGTATTAATAAGTCTGAATCATGGATCACTAACAGCTCCTAGACGTTCATGTCAATGGCCATATTGAGCCTCAAGATGCAGGCTTCATATTCGGCCATATTGTTGGTGCAAGGGAACCTGAGTTTGGCGAATATCGAATAATGTTGACCGGTCTCTGATACTAGGACTGCTCCAATACCGACTCCCTTGAAGTTTGCTGCTCCATCAAAGAACATCCTCCAACCATCATAGGATTCTGCAATATCTTCTCCTATGAATGATACCTCTTCATCAGGAAAATACGTTTTCAGGGGTTTGTATCCTCCGTCTACGGGATTCTCGGCAAGATGGTCTGCCAGAGCTTGTCCTTTAACTGCCTTCTGAGTCATGTAAACAATGTTGAATTCGCTCAGCAGGATTTGCCACGTGGCTAGCTTGCCAGTGGGCATGGGCTTCTGAAAGATGTACTTTAATTGATCCATCCTTGATATGAGATATGTTGTGTAGGCACAGCAGTAATGCCTCAGCTTTTGGGCGACCCAAGTTAGAGCATAATAGGTACGCTCTAATAGAGAATACCGGGCCTCATATGGAGTGAACTTCTTACTGAGGTAATAAATAGCTTGTTCCTTCCTTCCCGTTTCATCGTGTTGCCCTATAACGCAGCTGAAAGCTCCATCTAACATGGCAAGATAGAGTAACAGAGATCTGCTTGGCTCGGGCGGTACTAGGACTGGCGGTGTTGACAAATATTCCTTGATTCTGTTGAAAGCCTTTTGAAAATCATCGGTCCACTTGGTCGCAACGTCCTTCTTCAGCATCTTAAAGATTAGCTCACAGATGACTGTAGACTGTGCTATAAACCGGCTGATGTAATTAAGCCTCCCCAGGAAACTCATCACATCTTTCTTGTTCCTTGGTGGTGGTAGTTCTTAAATGGATTTGACTTTTGACGGATCCAATTCTATACCCCGGTGACTTACAATAACCCCAGCAACTTTCCAGCAGGAACCCCGAATGCACACTTCGCGGGGATCACAAAGTCATGACGAGTTAAGAAGGAAATATATTACGGGTTATTAGATGTTCTCTTCGTGGTTTCAAGACAACCGAGGCAGTCTGCCATTGACGATCGGGTCATACGGGCAACTGATGTATAGTTGATGGACTAGGATACGCTTGTGGATTGAGTATGGTTTGAGAAGAGGTCTTTGAGGATGATATGAGCAAGGAATTTGCTGGATGCATTGATGTAACATACTTTATTGATATATGAAGGTTATGGAATGACTAAGTTTTGATATTTATTAGAGATGAAATGTGAGGGAAAGGATTTACTCAGTTGCTTAAGGGTTGAGTAGATTTTTCCAGTATTCATGCGCTAACGGAACACTGGTCGTTCGGCATGTTTGGATATGTATTTTGAGTTTGAGCAAAGTTAATGACTCCCAAGAGAGTTTTTAGTGGGTTTAAGTTTCAGGAGGTGGTACTTAAGGATTTCCCAAATTTCGTTGTGTGGATAAGGATTTGCGATTTTCCTTGGATGGTGTCGAGCCTTGCAGTATTTCTATTTCATTAACGATTCTATACTGGAGTATTAGGGAGATGGAAGAAATAACTTCAGATTTGGAGAAGGTCTCTTTAGATCGAGCATTTTGATTTGAGTTACTTTTGGTTTGGCAGTATGCGTGGCCTGGTTGGTTTACATGGATTTAGTTCTGATGGCTTGGATATGCGGTAATGCTCTCCGAAGAGTTCATTGTTGTTTTGATCACGGTTCGAGGAGGATGTTTTCCATGGGTATAGAAGGTTTGTTACGTGTTTAGATGTTCTCCTATATTGGGTTAAGCAAGAGGTTTCTGGTTGGTGAAGTGTTTATACTACTCAGGATTCAGAGTTGATAATGAAATTCTTGTATTTTCGTATCATGGTAGATGCAGAGAGCCGTATGAAGCATTGGGATTGAATGGACAAGACTGTTGTTCAGTTTTGAAAGGAAGGTCATGAGTTATAGAAAACACGAGGGATTTCGGATGTTTATGAGTATGTAGCACTATCTTGTATTGCCAAAGAAAGATGTATGTTGTAGAAGACGCATTGAGTATTAAGTTATGGGTGCTTTACTAGTACTACAAATATTGCATGGTTGGTGACTATTGATGTTCAGGTTTTGCTACTTGATGTAGAAGTTTATGGGAGTATTTTTCATGTGGTGATTCTGTTTGAGTGGCGTACAAGTCATTTAAATGGAAAGTTAGAGACGAAGTATGGAGATTTCGGTATTCTTGAGGTTTACAAACCAGATGTTCTCAGAGGTAGACTATTCCATTGGTTGCGGATTGTGAAAGTATGTCGAGGACCAGACAATTTTGTATATGTTATGGGTAGGTCAATGTGGAGCCCTAGAAGGCTATTTACCTATTTCGTAATAGCTTGAATTGGTTTGGTAGGGCTAATGTCAGTGGGTATTCTACATCAATTGAATTTGCGAAGCACAAACCTCCACTACCTGAAAATCCTTCTCCTTGAAGGCGATCACCCTAACCTCCTCCAAGAACGCGACCACGAAGACCAAACCCCTAGGCCGATCTTCCTTATTCATGAACGAAGATAGAGCTCCCACGTTCATGATGCACACCAGACACCAACAATATCAACAATCTCACTCATGCTCCGGGTGAACGAAAACACTTCTATGTCCCTTTAGTACATCTTCCAGATAATTCAACGAGTGCATAAATAACAACCGAACCAATCCAAGGCCTCAAGACACATAGAGAATCATCACATCGAAGAATCAAAGCTCAAATAAGATGTTGAACTCTCATAAGTTCATAAAATCTTAAGCTTCCAACCAAGCGTCTGATTTATAGCTAGGAACCTCGGACCTCAACCAAATATTGTATACGTGTTCCATTCAATGACACAAACCTATCCACTATTCCAAAACACAAATCGGAGTTCTGTAACATCGAAGTAAACTATCAATCAGACTTATTATCCAAATTCATTAAAAATGGCAACTTTCAACAAATGATGCCAAATTCTCTTAGTAACCTCGAAAACTACATATGAAAATATACTCAAATCCAAAATTAGCATAAGAACTTATTTAAGTTTGTTTGCTTAAAAGTCAAACCTTGGTCAAGTCTCAAACAAGGAACTAAATGTTCTAAATCGCTCTCAAACCCCCAAAAAAACAAACCAACCAAACCACTGATCAGTTTTTCTCAATATTCGTGTGTAAATCATCAAGAGAGAAACATGAGAGGGTGAGTGTAGGGGGGTGGATCCATATCCACACGCAAGCACGTAGAATTCAACATGCTACCAGCCTGACGTGGTCAAAGGCTCAATATCATGATCCATCTAGCATGGTCACAAGCATAACCATACAATCTACTCGGCGTGGTCACATGCATAACCATACAGTCCACCCGGTGTGGTCACTAGCATAACAACACAATCCATCCGGCGTGGTCACATGCATAATAACACAATCCTCATAGCATGGTCACATGCATAGCAACACAATCTGCCCGGCGTGGTCACTAGCAACCAATCCAATCATATCACACAAGAGAAGATAATCATGAACACATGTATATTATGAATGAATAACAAATCTGATGCTCCTAGGTTGGTATAAATGACATGCTAAAGTGTAGTCATGTGTGAAGTGTGTTATCATAACTCGAATCGACAATTTATCACGAAATAGCATTTATCATGTTCATTCAGGCATTTATCATGCCAAAACTCTCCTGTCTAGACTGTGTTGTGCGAAGACGATCCTGAGTCAACTTGACATTCTCTATGGCATCCTGAACTAAATAAGTACCCAACAACTTAGCCACTCCCGACTCAAACCAACCAACTGGAGAAGAACACTGCCACCCATATAAGGCCTCGTAAAGAGCCATCTGAATACTCAATTTGTAGTTATTGTTGTAGTCAAACTCCATAAATGCTACAAATAGATCCCAAGAACCCCTGAAATCCATAACACAAGTGCGTAACATATCTTACAAATGATGCGCTCGTATTATCCGTATTCCTGGTGGTGGAATGTTATACTCAACTCAACTCGTGTTCCCAACTCTCGCTGCACTACTCTCCAAAAATATGATGCAAACTTCGTGCCCTGATAGACATCGGTACATTATGAAGACAAATAATCTCGTGGATATAGATCTCAGTCAGCCGCTCTGAAAAGTAGGTAGTCACAACCGGAGTGAATGTTGCGGACTTAGTCAACCGATCCATAATCACCCAAACTGCATCAAATTTCATCGAAGTCTGTGGGATCCCAACAACGAAATCCATGGTAACACGCTCCTATTTCAAGTCGAGAATCTCAAGTCCCTGACGCAAACTGTACAGCCTTTGATGCTCGTACATCACTTGCTAACAGTTAAAGCACCTAGCCACATATTCTACTATATCCTTCTCAACAGATAGTGCTGCCCCAAACCCCAATACATCTTAGTGGCACCCGGATGAATGGAATACCATGACTGTGGGCCTCCTCAAGAATCAACTCACGTAAGCCACCATATTTGGCACACAAATCTAATCCTGCATCTGTAACACCCCATCATATCCAATAGAATCTTCCTTTACATCACCATGTCCTAAGAACAAGAAAATGGGGGTCGTCATATTGACCCTGTACGATGTGCCATACAAAAAAGACTGAGAAACCATGCAAGCAAGACTAACTATGCTCCGAAACATCTATTCTCACAAATTGATTGGCCAAGGCCTAAACGTTTGATGCTAATAGTGTCTCACCAACTAGAATATATATGATGCTACTTATACTCATAGCCTTTCAACTAAAGGCATCATCCACCATATTAGCCTTCCTTGATGATACAAAATTGTGATATCATAGTCTTTTAAGAGCTCCAACCATCTCCGCTGCCTCCAATTTAGATCCTTCTGCTTAAACAAGTGTTGTTGAATCCTATGATCTATAAATACCTCACAAGACAAGCCGTATACACAATACCTCCAAATCATTAGTGTATGAACAATAGTTGCCACCTATAAATGATGAACGTGGTAGTTTTTCTCATGGGGCTTCAAATGACACAAAGCATAACCAATCACTCTACCCTACTACATCAAGACATACCCAATACCAATTCGAAAAGCATCACAAAAAACCATATATGAGCCCGAAGATGAGGGAACCACTAGAACTGGAGTTGTGATCAAGCTTGTCTTATGCTTCTGAATTCTCTCCTCACACTCGTCAGACCACCTCAATGGGGCACCCTTCTGGGTCAATCTGGCAAAGGTGCAGCAACGGACGAGAAACCCTCTATGAAACGACGATAATATTTGTCCAAACCAAGAAAACACCGAATCTCAGTAGCTAAAGATGGTCTGGGCTAACTCTGAACAGCCTCAGTTCTTCGGATCTACCTTCATACCCTCACTGGACATCCCATGCCAAAAGAACGCCACAACATCAAGCCAAAACTAACACTTGGAGAATATATCACAAAGCTTATTCTCCCTCAACGTCTAGAGTACAATCCTTGGGTGGTGACCATGCTCCTCCTGATTACGGGGGTACACCATGATATCATCAATGAATACTATGACAAAAGAATAAAGATGTAGCAGAAATACACCGTTCATCAGATGCATAAATGTCGTTGGGGCATTGGTCATGAAAATGACATCACCATAAACTCGTTGTGACCATAGCGGGTCTTGAATACCGTGTTCAGGATATCAGAATCCTGAATCTTCAACTGTTGATACCCAGACATCAAAACAAACTTTTAAGACACTCTAGTACCCTGTAGCTTGTTAAATAAGTCATTAATGCACGGTAGTGGGTACTTGTTCTTAATTGTAACTTTGTTGAACTGTCAATAATCAATGCACACCCCCATAGTACCCACCTTCTTCTTCACAAACATAACCGGTGCACCCCAAGGTGACACACTAGGCCAAATGAATGCTTTATCAAGTAACTCTTGATGTTTTTCTTCCAATTACTTCAACTATGTTTGTACCATACGATACGGATGAATAGATATAGGCTAAGTGCCCAACACCATGTCAATACGAAAATCGATGTCCCTCTCGAGAGTCAAGCCCGACAGGTATGCAGGAAACACATATGGAAAGTCTCTCACTACCGAAACAGACTCAATAGAAGTTGTATCAGCACTAACATACCCCACAAATGCATAATATGCACGATATCCCTTACCAACCATCTGTTGGGCCTTCATATATGAAATCACTATACTGGGAACACAGTCTATAGAAACTCTTCAAAAAAACCCCACGCACTATTGGCATCGCCAATGTCACGGTCTTAGCATGACAGTCCAGAATAGCATGACATGGTGTCAACTAATACAGACCTAAAATCACGTCAACGTCAACCATGCTAAGCAGTAAAATATCAACTCTCATCTCTTATCCCCTAATATTTGCGCACACGACAGGTACACACGCTCCACAACAGTATAAATCACTGACCAGTGTAGATACATGAACATGCATTACTAAAGAATCATGGGGCATATCTAAAATACGAGACAAGTATGATGACACATATGAATAAGTGGTAGGATGATCAAAAAATATAGAAGCATCCATGTGGAATACTAAAACAATACATGTGATCACGACATCAGAGGAAACTTCATCTGGCCTGGCTGGAAATGCGTAGACGCGGGCCTGACCTCTACCTGATCGAACTCCCCCTCTAAGGTGGCCTCGAGTTGACTAAGCCCCACCCCGAGATGGCTGTGCAGGTGGTGAAGCTACTTCTGGTGGAATCATAAATTGAGATCTCTGCCGGGAAACTGATTTGTGGCTATAATTCATGGTTTAAAGCATTATGTACCTTACATTTTATGTGAGTTAATGATAAAAATACACGGCGTATGTGCATAATGGTGTCTAATTCATATGTAGGTGAATCGGAGATGGAAGCCGAGCTAAATAAATGCATAAACGTCAAAAATACGCTCAAGAGTCGAAAAGGAGTGAACCGGGCTATAGCCGGGCATTTGAGCTGTAAATCCCGGCATGACTAGGCCATAGCAGGGAGTTTGGGCTATAAAGCCTGGAATGACCAGGCGTTTGGGGGGTGTTAGAGTCGTAGAGCCAGGCCTGGCCAGGCTTTATCCCGGCGTTTGGGCCATAAAGCTTGGTCCTTGGTCCGGTCAAATCCGAGTTTTGAACGTCTTAAGTGTTTCCCGGTTTGAATAGAAGTCTCCTACACATTTAGGGTTTGTCCCAAACATATAAATAGACCCAAAAACAGAACTTTGAGGGGGGATGCCATTTTTGGAGAGAAGATACACACGGGATCATTAGGAAGCGAAGGATTTCTCATTTTTCTTCATCTTATTCTAGTATTTTCAATTTATGCAACACTTATGCAATTGTTTGATTCTAGCATGAGTGGATAAACACCCATTGTTCTGGGGTTGTGATTTAGCCATGAATATTGTTATTCGACATTAATTTAACCTTGATTATAGTTCACTCAATATATGGTTGTTTCTTCAATTCTGTGTTTAATTGCTTAATTGTCTGGCCAGCAGTTAGGTTCTATATACTATCTATGTTATGCTTGGGAAAGCCGTATATAGATTAGAGAAGAATTGAAGAGAGCGCGATCTTAACCCTTCAGGGGAGCGGATTTGTGGTTATGATAGGAATATACCCAGTCACTGTTCTTAATTAAACATCGTAATCATAGTGTGTTCTAATATATTAATTTCATAATAAAATAGGCGTTAATCTATTGAGAATAGGCGAGTAGTGCTTCGGGAGAAGGCTATGAGAGCATTTATCGATTAATTAGCAACCATGAGTGAATTATTTGAAATGGAGAGTTAATTAGAATGCAATACGAGTGGTGAATTGATCACAACCCTGGAATATCTGTCTCTACTGAATACATAAAAATATTATTGTCACTTGATAATTAGTTATTTCATAGAATCGTAGTATAAATTAGTTACATTCCTGGATTTTATTTTGTCTTGATTAAATAACAATCAGAGTGATTTGGAAAGTAGTTTACACAAGTCCCTGTGGATTCGACATTTGATTTACTATTATATTACTTGCTACGACCACGTATACTTGCGTGTGCGTTTGGGAGCAGCAAGCTTTTGGCGTCGTTGCCGGGGACTTGAATATAAACTACTTTCTAGTTTTTTTGTTTAATTGTTTATTTCATTGAGTGTAACGTAATGTGATTTTTGCTCTAATCTCAGGAACTTCGATTGAATGCGTAGGTTCNGATTTCCTGTGAACATGGCAGAGGAACAACACATGGCTGTTCAGGAGGTGGCAATGCCCAGTATTGCTAATGTCACCTCCAGCATCGTGAAGCCCAGAATCACTGGGCACTTTGAGCTGAAACAGAGCATGATCCAACTACTTCATGCAAACGGGCAGTTCATGGGTCTTCCACACGAGGATCCTCAGCAGCACATTCTGAACTTCTTGGATATTAGTGATACTTATATCACTAACGGGCTCACGCCAGATTATGTGAGGCTCACGCGTTTCCTATTCTCTCTATTGGGCGAAGCAAAGCAAAATGGCTGAAGGCAGAACCAGCTAATTCCATTACAACATGGAACGATTTGGCGAGAAAATTTCTGGCAAGGTTCTTCCCTTCAGGAAAGACTGCAAAGATTAGGAGTGAGATAGTCTCATTTAGACAGAAAACAGGTGAATCTTTATATTCATCATGGGAAAGGTTCAAGGGGCTACTCAACGATTGCCCTCATCAGAATCAGACAAGCGAGGTGTTAGTTCACATTTTCATTGAAGGGCTCCATCCGCAAACAAAAATTCTGGTAGATGCAGCACCCGGAGGTCAGGTGTTGGAGAAGAATTATGATGAAATATTTGCATTACTGAATAAATTCTCCAAAAGCAATCCAGACTGGCAAGGTGAGATGGGGAGAAATGTGGTTCAAAAGTCACCATGGGTTCTTGAACTAGATGTGGTCTCAGCATTGTCAGCTCAGATTTCCACATTGAATAACCAAGTAAATCAGATGAACCTGATCATTAACAAGAAACAATCTCAGCCAGTGCAACAGGCCCAACCAGTGCAACAGATTCAGGTATTTTGTGAAGTCTGTGGAGAGGGTCATTCGAGTGATTTATGCCCAGTCAATCCAGAATCTGTCGGCTTTGTGGGTAACGCGAATATGGGACAAGCAATTCAATATGGAAACACTTATAACCCCAACTGGAGAAACCAACCAAACTTCTCTTGGGGTGGAAATCAAAGCACTCAGAATCACTACAGGCATCCAGCACCTCAACATCAGTACAAACCACCTCAGGCTGAACCATCAGCAAGCATTGAGGAGATTATGAAGAGAATGATGAACGACCAACTTGATTTCAATCAGAAAATAATGGTTGATCACCAAGCCCAGACTGTAGCGATGAGAAATTTAGAACGTCAAGTGGGGCAACTCGCCAGTTCTCAAAATATCCGACCAACGGGGGCTCTTCCAAGTGAGACTTATGCTAATCCTAAAGCATCTGTTAATGCTATATCATTGAGGAATGGGAAGAAATTTGAAGAAGTCCAGTCCAAAAAGAGAAAGCAGGTAACCTTTAATGAGAAACTAGACACTATTGAATCAACATCAGACAACCCGAAAGAATCAGATAAGCATGCAAAGGAGGCGGTGGCTGAGCAACCCCCACCATTTGTTGCAAGGCCACCTCCTTCATTCCCTCAAAGGTTGCAAAAGGTGAAAGATAATGCAGCATACAAAAAGTTTCTTGACCTCTTGAAGCAGATACAAATCAATATTCCACTGGTAGACATTTTGCAGGAGGTGCCCAAATATGCTAAATACATCAAGGACATTGTGGCCAATATAGAAGACTGACTGAGTTCAAAACTATGGCGCTCACTGAGGAAGTTAGCTCAAGAATTCAAAGCAAGCTACCTCAGAAATTAAAAGATCCGAGTAGTTTTACTATCCAAATCTCAATTGGTAAGCATGCAGTCGGGCGAGCTTTGTGCGATCTTGGGGCAAGCATTAATTTTATGCTGCTATCTGTGTTCAAGCAGTTAGGGTTGGGTGAACCACGCCCAACAACAGTGATTTTACCATTGGTTGATCGCTCACTTGCTCATCCTGAGGGAGTAATTGAAGATGTGTTGGTTCAGGTGGGCTTTTTCATATTCCCAGCTGATTTCATTATCTTGGACTATGAGCCTCATCAGGAGGTCCCATTTATTTTGGGGCGTCCGTTCCTAGCTACGGGCCGAGCTATCATTGATGTGTGTGAAGGGAAAATGACGATGCGAGTTGGTGATCAAGTGGAGGTGTTTAATGTTTATAAGGCACTCAAGTTACATGTCCACTATGAAGAGCTATCCATGATTACTGTAGTGGAATACAAATCGGAGTCAATGGTTCCCTACATGAGTCCTGTTGACCCTCTTAAGCGAGTGTTGGTTGGGGATGACGAAGATTGTGGGGATGAAACAAGGGGAGACATTGAGAAAATTCTTGAAGTGTCCTGCAGTTACCTCCACGGGCTAGGAAAATTTGAAGAGTTAAACAAGCCTGTTACTCCAACCCCTCATAAGCCATCTATTGAAGAGGATCCAAAGCTGGAACTCAAACCTCTTCCAGCACATTTACGTTATACCTATTTGGGGAACTCTGAGACATTGCCCTTGATCATCTCATCCAACCTGACCAATACACAAGAACAAAAATTGCTTAGGGTACTTCGTGAGCACAAAAAGGCAATTGGGTGGACCATTGCAGATTTTAAAGGAGCCAGTCCATTGTTTTGCATGCATAAAATATTTTTTGAAGATGGACATCGCCCGAGTGTTGAGCAGCAAAGGAGGTTGAATCCCATCATGAAAGAAGTAGTGAAGAAAGAAGTCATAAAATTGCTGGATGCAGGTATGATTTTTCCTATTTCTGACAGTAACTGGGTGAGCCCGGTTCAATGTGTACCCAAAAAGGGAGGGCTGATCGTGATTGAGAATGAGAAGAATGAGCTAATTCCTACCCGCACTATTACGGGTTGGAGAGTTTGCATTGATTATCGAAGGCTCAACAAAGCAAACTGCAAGGATTATTTTCCACTCCCATTCATTGATCAAATGCTGGACAGATTAATAGGGCATGAATATTATTGCTTTCTGGATGGGTATTCAAGTTACAATCAAATTGTCATATACCTAGAGGATCAAGAGAAGAGCACGTTTACTTGCCCTTATGGCACCTTCGCCTTCAAGTGAATGCCTTTTGGTCTTTTCAATGCACCAGCCACCTTCCAGAGATGTATGATGGCTATTTTCGCTGACATTGTGGAAAAATTCATAGAGGTGTTCATGGATGACTTCTTAGTCTTTGGGTCATCTTTTGATGATTGTTTGAAAAACCTAAGCATGGTGTTGGCCCGTTGTGAAGAAACGAATCTGGTGTTAAATTGGGAGAAGTGTCACTTTATGGTGTAGGAAGGCATTGTTTTGGGTCATAGAGTATCTAAAAGTGGCGTCGAAGTTGATAAGGCAAAAGTGGAGGTAGTTGAAAAACTACCTCCACAAATTTCAGTGAAGGGCGTCCGGAGTTTCTTGGGACACTTAGGATTTTATAGGCTCTTTATTAAATATTTTTCTAAAATTGCTACTCCTTTGTGCAAATTGCTGGAAAAAGATGTCAACTTCAACTTTGATGCACCCTGCCTGAAGGCATTTGAGGAGCTAAAAAAGAAATTGGTAGCTGCCCCATAATTGTTGCACTTGATTGGTCAGTACTATTTGAACTTATGTGTGATGCAAGTGACCATGCAATTGGGGTAGTGCTTGGCCAAAAGAAAGGCAAGGTGTTTCATTTCATCTACTATGCGAGTAAGACCCTTGATGATGCACAACAGAATTACACCACCACTGAAAAAGAGTTGTTAGCTGTGGTATGGGCCTTTGAAAAATTCTGGGCATACTTGGTGGGAACAAAAGTTATAGTCCACACAGATCATGCAGCAATTAGGTATTTATTTAAAAAGAAAGAATCTAAAGCTAGATTGATGCGCTAGGTTTTATTGTTGCAGGAATTTGATGTGGAGATAAGAGACCGAAAGGGCACTGATAACCAAGTAGCTGACCATCTGTCAAGGCTGGAAAATCATGATCATGTTGAGGAGGGTGGATATATTAAAGAAGTTTTTCCTGATGAGAAACTTTTTGCTATAACCCAAGACCCTCCTCCGTGGTATGCTGATTATGTTAATTATCTGGTGAGTGGGTTCCTCCGGAAATAGAATCTGAAGCAAGAAAGAGGTTCTTACGCGATGTGAAGTTTTACTACTGGGATGAGCCCTACCTGTACAAAGAATGTGGTGATCAGTTAATGAGGAAATGTATTCCTGATAAAGAAGTGGAACTTGTGCTTTATGGTTGTCATGAATCACCATATGGGCGCCATCATGGTGGCGATAGAAAAATGGTGAAAGTGCTACAATTTGGTTTGTTCTGGCCGACGCTATTCAAAGATTCCCACGCATTTGTTAAAAAGTGTGACCAGTGCTAGAGAACAGGAACGATAACAAGGAAGCACGAGATGCCTTTGCATAATATCTTGGAGGTAGAGATTTTTGATGTATAGGGGATAGACTTTATGGGTCCATTCCAATCATCCAGGGAAATAAATACATTTTGCTGGCAGTTGACTATGTGTCAAAATGGCTGGAGGCAATTGCATTGCCGACGAATGATGCCATGGTTGTCGCTGCGTTTGTGAAGAAGAATATATTCTCCAGATTTGGTACTCCACGTGCCTTGATTAGTGATGAAGGAACCCTCTTTTGCAGTCGGTTGTTGAATAACCTTTTAGCTAAATATGGGGTCTGTCATCGAGTTGCAACAGCATATCACCCTCAAACAAGTGGACAAGCAGAGGTATCCAACAGAGAAATCAAGCAAATATTACAGAAAACGGTGAGTGTGAACAGGAAAGATTGGGCTGCTAAGTTAGATGATGCCTTATGGGCATACAGAACAGCGTACAAAACACCAATTGGGGCATCACCGTACAAGCTGGTCTATGGGAAGGCATGTCACTTGCCCGTAGAGCTTGAACACAAGGCATATTGGGCCGTCAAGAAGCTAAACATGATCCTCGAAGCCGCGAGTGAGAAAAGATTGCTGCAGTTGGATGAATTGGATGAGTTCAGGTTGCACTCATACAAAAATGCCAAACTTTACAAAGAAAATCTCAAGAGATGGCATGACAAACATATAAATCCGTGTCATTTTGAGCCAAGCCAACAAGTATTATTATTCAATTCTAGGCTGAGACTGTTTCCTGGAAAGCTGAAATCGAGATGGTCAGGCCCGTTTGAGATAGTGAGAGTCACCCCATATGGTGCACTTGAGTAGCGAGCTATACATGGTGAAAGAAAATTTTTAGTGAACGGACATAGAGTCAAACACTGTTGGGGTGGTACCATAAATTGTGAGAAACTAAGGTCGTGCTCGCTGATTAGTGAGGCGAGAGTTTGCGTCATGCCGCGACGTTAAATCATTCGCTTATTGGGAGGCAACCCAGCCTGTATATCTTTTCATTAATTTTTAGTGTCAGTATTGTGTTGTTTTTATTTTGTAGAGTTGGGGAAGTCTGAGTACCCAAAAGTTGACGCTGAGGGGCATGTTTGAGCTTAAAGGGTCATCCCGACTCTAAAGATTGAGAATCATGTCCGAGCTATGCCCGAGAGGGTCTCAGGGAGTATTTCTCACCCTTGTTTTAATGTTTTTCTTGGTGATCATGCATCGAGGACTATGCATAACATAAGCGTGAGGTGGAGAAACTACTTTCTGAAGTTGTAATTGTATATAATTATTGTTTTAGTTTTAGAAAAATCTCGGACTTTTCCCAACGATGGATCTGTTGGACAATTTTCTTGAGGGATAAAGTCCGATTTAAAAACACCAAAAAGATTTTTTTTTTTTGTAGGATAGTTAGGTAGTATCCCTTGGTTTTTCTTTGGGCACCGGTTCTTTTTCAAGGGTTTAACTTGAACCGGGTACTTTAAATAATTTTTTTTTTAGAGTAGTCAGGAAGAAGCCGAGTAACTTAGAAATACCCTATGACATGTTTGGTTCCGGCATATTAGGTTATGACATACATTCTGCTTTCCCTTGTATTTGGGTTGACATGTGATGCCTGAGAAAAATAAATAGCCTAATTTGTGACGCCTTAGCTCAGTTGTTTGACTTGTATGCTACATAGTGTAATATTGCTTAATTCTCTCAATTTTGTGTGCTTGCTTGACTTGAGAGTTGAATAAAACCGTTGTGATTGAGCCGCAATGTGTGAGTGAGATTTAGTGATTTTCTATGCTATCCTGTGTAGTCTAGAACTTGCCCCGCATGTTAATCGAAGCAAAATTGTAGGTTATGCTAGTCTAGGAGATGACGTAGGCATTTTTTTGCTTGATCATGGATGTGCTTGTCACATAAAAATTAAAAATTTCCATTGCTAGCCCCTTTGAGCCATTTGACCTTTTCTTTGGTACCCACATTACAAGTCGTACCCACATTTTCTTCTTAAATTGAGATTTTTGCACCTTTTCCTCGTAAGGCACTTAGTCGCTAAACGAAATAAGGTGAGACAATGGGGATTAGTTTTTGGGTGGAGCCGTGGAAGGGCCCGTTGGTGCACTAAAATTGTATTCCAAAGTTACTAGCCATTGAATCTTCATGTATGGAGTGTGTACAAGAAAGAAAAAGAAAAAAAAATTATAGTAGAGTTGTGGCAAGGGGAATTGGTTGAGAATAATATGGGTTGATTTGTGAATGTAGTGTATTCAAGTGCTTAGGAGGGTTAGTCACTATTCCTAAATATATCCTACCTGTCCCGTAGCCTACATTACAACCTTAAAAGTCCTAATTGATCCTAGATTTGGCTAACTTGAATTAGTGGAGATCTACACTACGGGCAAGCTTATGGTACGACCACGGGATGCATATGAATTCTTTATGAGAGTGAGTGAATTTGTTCGATTGTGTGATGTCCTTAAATTATGTTCAAAACCATATTTGAATCTGTAGACTGGTTATATTCACTCTTTTGTTTGTTGGTGAGGGCACATGATCTCATGAACGATTGGTAATGTTGTTAACTTTCTTGTTGGGTAGGTGCGTGAATTGAGAGGGCTTAGTGGTTGCAAGTTGACTCTTGAGGTTGGGTGGTTGCAATTAGGTTGTTGGTATGATTGATTAAATTGTCATACTTGGGCATGTTTAAAGAAGGGAAAGAATGTGGAATTGTGTATGTTCATACTTGATTGCCCGTATCGATCATAGTTAAAGGGGTAGGATGTGTGATTGAAAAGTAAAATACTCCTTGATAATGAAATGTGTACGTGTTGAAGGGTAGTAGATTGTCCCATTGCTCAAGGACGAGCAAGAGTCTAAGTATGGGGTGTTAGTGTGTGGCTATAATTCATGGTTGAAAGCATTATGTACCTTACATTTTATGTGCGTTAATGATAAAAATACACGTCGTATGTGCATAATGGTGTCCATTTCATGTGTAGGTTAATTGGAGATGGAAGCCGAGCTAAATGGATGCATAAACGTCAAAAATACGCTCAAGAGTCGAAAAGGAGTGAACCGGGCTATAGTCGGGCGTTTGAGCTGTAAAGCCTGGCATGACCAGGCTATAGCTGAGTGTTTGGGCTATAATGTCTAGCATGACCAGGCGTTTGGGGGGCGTTAGAGCCCTAACTCCAGGCCTAGCCAGGCTTTATCCCAACATTTGGGCCATAAATCCTGGTCCCTGGTCCGGTCAAATCCGAGTTTTGAAGGTTTTAAGTGTTTCTCGGTTTGAATAGAAGTCTCCTACACGTTTAGGGTTTGTCCCAAACATATAAATAGACCCAAAAACACAACTTTGAGAGGGGATGCCATTTTTGGAGAGAAGATACACACGGGATCATTAGAAAGCGAAGGATTTCTCAGTTTTCTTCATCTTATTCTATTATTTTCAATTTATGCAACACTTATGCAATTGTTTGATTCAAGCATGAGTGGCTAACCATCCATTGTTCTGGGGTTGTGATTTAGCCATGAATATTGTTATTCGACATTAATTTAACCTTGATTATAGTTCACTCAATATATGGTTGTTTCTTCAATTATGTGTTTAAGTGCTTAATTGTCTGGCCAGCAGTTAGGTTCTATATACCATCTATGTTATTCTTGGGAAATTCGTATATAGATTAGAGAAGAATTGAAGAGAGCGTGATCTTAACCCTTCAGGGGGCGGATTTGTGGTTAGGATAGGAATATACCTAGTGACCGTGCTTAATTAAACATCGTAATCTTACTGTGTTCGAATAGATTAATTTCATAGGGATATAGGCGTTAATCTATTCAGAATAGGCGAGTAATGCTTCGGGAGAAGGCTATGACAGCGTTTATCGATTAATTAGCAACCATAAGTGAATTATATGAAAGGGAGAGTTAATTAGAATGAAATACGAGTGGTGAATTGATCACAACCCTGGAATATTTGTCTCTACTAAATACACAACAATATTCTTGTCACTTGATAATTAGTTATTTCATAGAATCGTAGTACAAATTAGTTACATTCCTGGATTTTATTTTGGCTTGATTAAATAACAATTAGAGTGATTTGGAAAGTAGTTTACACAAGTCCCTGTGGGTTCGACATTCGATTTAACATTATATTACTTGCTACGACCACGTATACTTGCATGTGCATTTGGGAGCAACAGGAACCCTACTCAATAGTTTAGGGCATTCTCACTTGAGATGACTCTAGTCTCCACACACCTAGCAACCCCTCTTTACATGTTGCTAACCCTGATAACCCGAAGAACTGCCTGTGGAAACTTGCACATATGAATCATGGTAAGAACTCTGTACTGGCAACGCATTGAATGAATATTGAGCTGGGCATGCACTATAGGAATAGTGGCTAATCGAAGAACCACCAGGAACACGGTGAGTTGTTTAAATGGTCTAGGAGAACGAGCTCTGCTATACTAGGACTGGCCTCCATATGAGGTAGTGATGCAACCACTTGACCTACGAGGTCTCTTGGCCTCCCTCTCCTTATTCTCCTGACTGTGAACCTGCTCCAAGCTTCTATCAATATCAAACACCTCGTCAAACCTCGCAACCATCATAACTTCCTAAGCCCTATTGAAGCATAATCCATAGTTGAAGCCATCAATAACGTATTTTCTCAAACTGCCTATGCAACTCCTCTCTATGTGTATGTGGAATAAATTTCTCTAAGAAGAGAATTGAGAATTTTGGCCATGTAAGTGGTGCTGTATCGGCTAGCCTGCTCAACTTATAAGCCTGCCACCATTGGTAGGCTACCGCAGTCAGATGAAAATTAGTAAATGAAACCCCACTTGTGTCCAAAATAGCTGACGTGCAAAGAACCCACCAATACTGATTTAACAAATCATGGGCATCCTACGACTCTGCTTCACTAAACACTGGAAGCTTAAGCCTCCCAAACCGCTCAAGTCTCTTCTGATCCTCAACACACATATGGGGACCAACCTCAGCCCTAGTAATAGTAACTGGCTGAACTAGCAATACGCCCGGCTTCTAGTGTCCCAGAGCTAGCTACTCTAGAGTACATACGACAGGAGTCTAGGTTTCTCCTCCGGCTTGTGAAGTGGCTAGTGCACCTGGAACTGAGACCGTCTGAGCCAGACTCGTGCACACCGTCAAAATCAGGACTAAGGCCTTCTAAAGTCCATGAATCACAATTGGCATTGTAGGTGCCTGAGCTGGCCCTACTGGCTCAGCCACCTCTGGTACCTACTCTAATGCTGGAGCAACTAGTGGGTCCACATATGCTGCTCTTGCTGTATTACTGGCCGAATCTCGACCTCTACCGCGTCCCTAGCTAGTGGTGTTGGTGGCTATCCGCCTGATCCAGTCGCACATGTCCTCACAATTGATGAGACTATAGAAGAGACAAGTTCAAGTTTTGGAAATAACGAATCTGCACGACAAGAATACAAGAAAGTAAAGTTTCCTAAAAGCTTGGTAACCTCTTGAAGATAAGTACATACGTACCTGTACCTATCCGCAAGACTCTTTTCAACTTGCTCATGATTTGTAATACCTATGAACCTTGGGCTCTGATACTAATATGTCACGACCCAAAATCCCGACCGGTCGTGATGGCGCCTAACATACTGACTAGGCAAGCCGAAATATAACACTAAGAAATAGTGTAGCATAGTGTAGTATGAGTACAACTGATCCAATATACTCAATAATTATCGTAACTAACCTCGACAAGGTAAAAGAACCACAAATTATATATGATGCTAGCTATAACCTATACAGTTTATCATTTAAACAAGTACAAAACAATAATAAAATCAAGTCATAAAGCATAGGAAGAAACATATGTGTGTGTATGTGTAGAGTATCTCAAATACTCTACTCAGTCAATGTTTAGCACATAGAGATGATATGAAGTTTAAATCAGGAAAATAATCAAGGAAATTGCAAGTAAAGATGAAATGCAATATCCTAACAAATAGTGACTAGACTTGCTCAACCGTTCCAAATGCGTGCCAAACCACTAATTAATTTTACTCAATATTCGCGTGTACACCATCAAGAGAGAAATATGAGAAGGACATAGGGATGGATCCATATCTACACGCATGAACGGCCAATTCATCGTGCTACCGGCCAGCATGGGCACTGGCTCAATATCATAATTCGCCTGGCATGGTCATAGGAATAACCATACAATCTCCATGGTGTGGTCACATGAGTAACAACACAATCCACCAGGAATGGTCACATGCACCAAGGCCAATCGTATCACACAGGAGAAAATAAAGAAGAATACATGTATGTGACGAATGAATAACAAATCCTTTACTTCTGGACTGGCATAAATGACTTGCTAAAGTGTAGGCATGTACAAAGTGTGCTATCATATATCGTATTGACTATTTCATCACAAAATAGTTATCATGTTCATTTAGTGATTAAACCTCTACGTAGCCTCGAACATTTCTCAAATAGATCGCTACAATGTTACAAATATAAGAAACATCGTAGCTTAAAACTTAACTGTCAGTTCTAGGCATACCATAGCCTAAGCACAACTTGGTCATGGATAAATAGCTCTGGTGTTAGAACATGGGCTCAAAACCCCACACATGTGCGCACACATGGCACATAGATATCACAAATAATTTAGACAACTAGTGCCTAAACCAAGTTTAGATACGATACTTACCTTAAGCAAGCCAAATTACTCCCTTAACAAGCCCTTTGCACGCGTATCAACTCCGGAAGGCTCGAATCCAGCCAAAATATCGTAACACTATCAATAAAAGCTATAAATTCATTCTAAATGATAAAGCTAATATCATTAAAAAAATAAAAAGTCAACCCAAAAAGTCATCTAGGGACCCGCACCTCCGAACTCGAAAAAATTCATAAATTCGGAACACCCATTCAATTACAACTCCATCCATGCCAAAATCATCCAATTCCAACCACAAATCGACCCTCAAATCCTCAATTTTTACTCTACAATGACATAGTCCAAAAAATCCCCAAGTTCTAACTTAGATTCATGAGAAATAGGTCTAATCATGAATGGGTATTCAATATTCATGAACAATGGTGATTAAATATCACTTACCTCTTCAATCTAGGTGGAGATATCTCAGAAAACTGCCCTAGTCCGATGTTCAAATCCCAAAAATGAGAAAAGAAAACTAAACCCTTTGATTTTTAACTACTGCCAGCGATCTCGCTTCTGCGGGCTCAACTACCGCACCTACAGTTTGGCTTTTGTAGAAAAAGGCTCGCTTCAGCAAAGTCCTCTAAAAATCCACACCAGCTGCTTGTGCGGCCAAAATAACGCACATGCGAAACCGATTCTGGGGTCCCTGCCCGCACCAACATATCTGAACCTGCAGATTGCCTTACACATCCATGACCAAGGCCAAGCCATGTTACTCTGCACCTGCGGACCCTCTCTTCGCAGAAGCGCTTTCGCTTCTGTAGACAAACCGATGCATCTGTGATCCTCATAGACTCCACTTCATTTTGCACGTGCAACTATGATATCACACTTGCGGTACCGCATCTGTGCACAATCCCGCCACAGGTGCGAACGCACTAGATGCCCGAAACTTCAACACTTCACCAAAGTGCAACCATGCTCCAACCATCCGAATTACACCTGAAGCCCTCGAGACCCCAACCAAATATACCAACATATCCTAAAACTTGATACGAACTTAGTCGAAGCCTGAAACAACACCGAAATCACAAATCACACCCCAATTCAAGCCTAATGACCTAAGGAACTTCCAACTTCTAAAACTTATGAGGAATCATACCAAACCAACTCCGATTGACCTAAAATTTTGCATACAACTCATAAATGACACAATGGACCTATTCCAACTTTCAGAACAAAAATTCGAGCCCGTTATTAACAAAGTCAATTATTGGTCAAACTTCTCAACCTTCCAAACCTTCAACTTTTCAACTTTCACCAATTTAAGAAAACATGATCTACGGACCTCAAAATACAAATACGGATATACACCTAAGTATAAAATCACCATATAAAGCTATAGTAACCATCAAAACTTCATTCCGTAGTCGTTTACATAAAAGTTAATTTTCGGTCAACTCTTCCAACTTAAGATTCCAACCTTGGGATTAAGTGACCCATTTCACTCCGAAACATCCCCGGAACAAATCTAACCACTGCGGAAAGTCATCTATCCACAAGTGAACATAGTATAAGCAATAGAAAGGAGAACGTGACTACAATATATAAGACGAGCGGTTGGGTTGTCACAAGTAGCTCGCTAAGTTATTTTCTAATGCCTTGAGGTAAAGATATCACCAACTAAAGATTAGCTATTTAGATACCCAAAAGACTACCTTTTGGACTCACTATGGGCTCTACAAGTTTTATTTTTATGTCATTTGTGTTGATAATTGCCTCGGTGAAATTTATGGACTTGATGAACTAGGTGTTTATGCCTTAACTAGATTCTTTTGTGATTCTATTCATTTGTTATTTCTCTCTATCATCCCATAGTATAAAGGTGCATAAGAAGCAACTTAGGATAGTGTTACATATATACAGAGAACACAAGCTATATGCTAAGGTCTCGAAGTGCAAGTTTTGGCATGATACAATTGCTTTCTTAGGCCATGTTGTGTCTATAAAGGGCACAAAGAGGGAACCTTCGATGATTGAGGAAATTTAGAGTTGGACTAGACCTACTACTCCTAATAAGATACAGAGTTGCTTAGCCTTGGCAAGCTATCTTTAGCACTAGATATAGGAACCATGCGCGTGTGAATGTCTGCGTTACCATCATGCATGGCTCAAACTATTTATGTAGTTGAACACATGGTTTGCCTTACTCATGAGCATGAAAATCACTCTATATGTCCCAAGACTCAATGAATGAACTTTCTAGCATGCATGGTATTCTATTACAGACCACTTGGAATTTATCTCTCAAGACCATGCACGTTAAAAAGTGGCCCTTCCATTACACATGGTCCCTGCAATATGCAATTGTGAAAATCATTATTCTTTTTCCATGATTGATCTTTTTCTGGCATTGTACAATTTAAATGCCTTCAAATGATTAAAATAACATTAAAAGTAACTTACAATATAAATTTACTCAAGAATTAGTGGATAAAGGAAAGATAAGGCAACCAAAATCATATGAAATCGTGCATATTAGTAGACACTTTTGTATTTATTGGTATGTGGTTAAATGTCGTCGCCATGCAGCACATGGCAGTTTCATGTCTTAAGACTATACTGCTGCCTCTTGATAAAAAGTCGTAACTTTTTGTATGAAACTCCAATTGACGAGCGGTTTAAATCATGAGAGAATAAACTTCATTTGTTTGAAACTCCAATTGAATTCAATGAAGTATTCCCACTTTAATATTAATATAATATTTATTTTTCCGCAAAAATTATTTAGGTATTTTTCTTCATCATATCTAATTTATTATTTTAAATACTATGTCTCGTGAATTGTCGTCACATAAATGGAAAGAAAAATGAGAAATAAATAAGCATTCTCTCATTCTCAATTTACCTGGTACTCTTTCCCTTTAAATATGTCCCAAAACTATAAATGTACATTACACAATCATAACTCCCACTACTCCTTTTTATTTTCTAGTTATTTCTCCCCTTATTTGTAACTGCATAACCATCTATGTAATAATATAAATATATGCATAAGAAGTGAAGTATGATACACTTGGAATAATAAGAAAAGTCATCTCTTGTCTCTTTTTATTTTTGGCTTTCATACTCGCTATTATTAATTTTTAGCTTGATTTCTTAATATGTTATCAGCAAGATTATCTATCTCATTTTTAAATTTTCTTAATATGTTATCGGCATGATTATCTATCTTATTTCTAAATTTGCTTTCTCTCACTGTCTTGCTAGCCATTTCCATAAAACTATGAAGTCTTATTGCTTCAACAAAGCTGGCTCGAACACACTGGAAAAAATTGGGCTTCTATCTTATTTCATTCCATAGGTATGATTGCACAAGCTTGGTAGGGTTTAGTTTTTTAGGGGACCATGATTGCAATCGAGGGGAATGATGTGCATTGGTTTGCTCCAACTTGTCCCCAATCATTGTTACGCTTGTTGCGATCAAACTGAGTATCCAGATTAGGTATATAGATGTTAATTTCGAGATCTATTTCATTGTTTCACTATTTTTGGATTTGGAGAGCTTGGCTTGTGACTACATTGGACAAGGGTTGCATCTATAAATTGAAGTATGTGTTCTAATCATCGATTTATGTTTATATCTTCATTATCAATTGATTATTGCACTTAATATAAGGGTTTTAAAGATAGAAATGGGCATTTTTGGACTTTGTAACGATCCGAGCGGTCGTTTTGTGTATTTAAGATCCGTTCCCCTACTAGATATGTCCTGTATTTGTGTTTGTTATTTTGTGAGGTTGGTTTTACTTTGAGAAGATTTGATCATGATTTGACTTTTGAGTAAACGGCCTCGAATTGGTGTTTTGACAGTCCCAATAGCTTTGTAAGGTACTTTTGGAATTAGGTATATGTTCTGATTTGGATTTAGAGGTTCCTTGAAGGTTTTGGCTCTATTTAATGAAAGTAGACGTTTGAAGGTTTTTAGTGTTCATAGCTTTTTACCAGGAGTTGCTTTTAGTGTTATAGGGTTCTGCTGGTGTTATGGGATATTTGATAGATTCATTTAGTTTATTGAAACTTGTATGCCATGTTTGTATAGAATCTGGAATGTTGAGGAATGACGACGAGTTTGATTAAGTTAGAATGTTTGAAACTTAAGAGAAGGATTTTGACTGTTAATTGATGGCTTTCATGTTGATTATGGTATTCTGAGAATTTGGATAAGTTTGAAAAATATATTGGGACTTGTTGTTATGGTTGTTTCGTAATGACTTTGAAGCAGTTTGGTGTCAATTGGCAGTTCTTGTTCTAGTGCATCACACATATGGAATTATTAGCGTAGGTGTGAAGTCGCTTTTGTGGTGGTTGTTACATTTGCACACTTGATGTGATGATAGCAGGTGGGATCTCGCACCTGCGCAATATTTGGCCGCATATGTGAAGAGTAGGCCTAGAGTTGGGAGTCTGCATGTGCGGATTTTGTTGCTTAGATGCGTTGTGGGCCAGCAAGGATTATTTGCACCACCATTGTCGCAGTTGCGGTGGGGGCATCATAGATGCAGAGAATGGATGGTGAGGGGAATCTTGTAGATGCGAGATATTTGTCGCATATGTGACATTTTTAGCTACAGATGCAGAATCGCTGGTAGACTTCATATATTTTGAAGGTTAGCTCACGTTTAATTATTTTTAGTTTTGGAGCTCGATAAGAGATAAATTGGGAGGAGATTTTCATCTCTAGGTTGAAGCTAAGGAATTTTCACTTGGATTTGGCTTAATATCTTGATTCCCCCGTTGAATTCTACACCTAAAACTTGGGATTTTACAGTGAAAAATTGGGAGTTATGTCTATAGCTTAAGAAGATCATTTTACGGGATGTGAGGGTCGATTTGGACTCCATTTTTGAATCTAATTACATGTTTGTACTCGTGGAGTTTTGTGAAGTCGGGATATATCATTTGACTAAAATTTTTGCCATGTGAGCCTACGTTGACGATTATTGACTTTTTTGGATTTGATTAAAGATTGGAATTTTATTGTTTGGAGTTGATTTTTATAGCATATTTTGAAATTATTGAGTTGTTCTTACTAGATTCGAGTCATTTGGTTGTTGGTTTGAGATGGAAGGATATTTAGGAAGGTTGAAGATTATCAGATATAGGTAAGTCCCTTCTTTGTCCTTGTAAGAGGGAACTCCCCCCATGAGTTAGTTTTTTTCTACTTGCTACTTTAAGTAGGTCTTCTCTTGTTTTTTTCTGATATTATTGTCTCTCCTGTTGAGCCGAGAGTCTCCCGGAAATAACTTCTCTACCCTTTTCGGGGTAGGAGTAAGATCTGCGTACACTTCACTCTCCCCACACTCCACTAGTGAAATTTTACTGGGTATGTTGTTGTTGTTGTTACTACTTTAATTAGATGCTTCATATATGCGAGGTGACGAACGCATATGTGTGGCTAGGTTATGACCATAGCCGGTTAAATTTCGGCTTATATTATGCCTCGTTGAGACTAAGAATTGTAATTCATGTTTCATTGATTCTTTGATTATGTGATGAATCTTAATAATGCTTAGAGCCTATGCTAGAATTATGACTTGTTGATTTGGGCTTGAAGGATTTCATTCATGGTTTTGAGTTTTCTACTTTAGCTATATTCATGTAATTGCCTTATTTGACTTATGATTTGAGATTATTGGCTCTTGTGTCTCATATTGGATATCATGCTCAGACTTTAGAATAATAAATTAACATGTCATACTATAATGGAAAGTTGTACTACATGATTAGACATAGCTATCTCTTATCCATGTAAATATTCATCCGCAGTTTATTATTATGTTTTGTGTGTCTTTATTACGTCATCTTATATGCACTTATATGAATTGGAGAGTTGGACATTGAGAATAGTCCATTATTTTGGTGCAAAAACCAGAGCGAGTATTGATTATGGACTTCAATATTTTTAATGGATTGGGTTGCATCCCGCCACGGAGCTTGGATATGAATCTGTCCCACCATAGTCAGGTGTTCATCCATGTTACTTGAGGTCGTATGTGTTATACCCCGTACTTCAGATGTCATTGTCATTATAAGATCATCTAGAGTCAGCTCAAAAAGGATGAAATCCTAATATAAGGCTACGGAAGGTGTATTGAAATCTTAACAAAATTAAGATGAATGAGACTTGAAAAAAAATTAGATAATGGATACATACAATTGAGTTGCTTGCTTATCAGGATACTTGCTTGAGCTACTTACATACCCATTGTTATACCCCATTTTAACACGAGCCAAATTAGAATATAACATATTAGAAATTTTGAAGGTTTAATTTATTAAATAGAGTCGTCACCTAATTATTTTAAAGGTGAATTAGGACACCAATTTTTGCTAAGTAATGCTTAAAATTAACTCTGTTTTATATAGTCTGTTTAACCTTTAAGACTATGGGTAAGGGTTTTAATTAATCATACAGGGAAGGTTGTTAAAACACCCTATATGATCCATGAATTACAGTTAACCGGCCAACTTAGGTAGTTAAGGCTAAGTGTAGGATGTATAAAAAATTAAAATTGGGATTAAATTCAAAAGAGCTTGACTTTGAAAATATCTATGCGCAAGAAATCGAGAGTTAAAGTTATCTTAACGTAATCAAATCTGAACTTAAATTATTCTAAACACTACTATCTTGTTTAAAAGAAATACATTCGTTAAAAAACAAAAGCGAAAATCATGCGTCCTTATGTCTCTGAATATAAACTATATTCAATATTTTTTAAGAGTTTATTGTTAACTAAATAGTTATCTTAAATGATCATGCTAGTTGTTAGTTGTATGCCAAACCCAGATTATTTTAACACAAACAAGTATTTCCAATAACCAAAATAATCATGAGTCATATAATAAAAAGAAAGACAATAGGTATAAAAATATGCAAAAACGCCTATCTCGATAACCCCACAAAGGACCATGCTTCTGCTTTTGAACTTTTCTTTTCGGATGCAATCTGAGATTTCAGAGCACGAGTGAATGAGATGGATAACTCCATAAGAGTTTAGAGAGTCTTGCATTAAGACTCCAGTATTTGCTCCAAGTGTATACATGCAAATAAAGGAGGAAAAGGAAAATATAATTAGAGGAGAAACTTTAGTTTTGATAATGTATGAGAAATGAAAATGTGCAAAGCAAGAATCACATGAAAATAATTTCATAATGCCAATAAAAAGATCATACTACCAGAAATGGAACTTTGAGTTTCAAATTGATTTGTCAAACAAACTCCATTAACTTTTATATTTTCATAAAAGTAACAAATTCATGATGCATTAGTCAATTACGTATAGGTCAAACACATATTCATGTAACACAAAATGAGAAGTCAGCACAACTTATTTTTAAAATTTTAAATTACTCATGGAACGACTTAAATGGTTTGATTTAAGGTTTCACCAGTTCAAGAAAAGCCCTTACAACATAAAGGGTTAGTGTTGTTTAATTATTTTACTTTTGTTAGAATAACAAGAAGCAACCTTTAAGAGAAAAAGACAATATTATTTCTATGACAAGAAATTAAGTACTTAGTTTTGAAATGAAACGAAAGCATATGAACATTGTTTCAAGCAGATTTAAGAAAATGATTACTTAGACCATACAACATTAGGATAAGCAAAAATGACACTCCATGAACATGATATCTAACATGAAAGAGTGTTACTTATAGCGAGGAACAAAACATTTTCATATAGGCATTTTTGTCTAGTACTTAGCAGTCACAGTTGAACTATTGTATGGCTAAGACACAACGCCCTAAATAACCTGATTTTTAGATCAAACAACATATCTTATATCATGATTTCTAAAGAAGCAAAATAACTCGTATCATATAAATAGGAAAATAAACAGCTTAGAGTTTTGGAAGACACTGATAAGCATATCATTGCTTATTTAGTTTGGTAACGATCCAGAAGCTAAAATAGCAATATAGTACATACAAATGATTCCTCCAGTGAATTATTACTTTAGTAATATTTATAATGTGTCCTCTTTGTTAAAGAGAAAATCAACTAACGAAAATCAGGATGCTTTTAACTTGTTATATCAAAATTAATAAAAGTAATATACTTTTACCCAACATTAGGAGCACTAGAACAAAGTATGAGACGCATACTAGAATTTCATACAACATCTCAAAGGAGTGTTTTAGAATTTGAAGGGACATTTCTCCTTAAATAACCACAATTTTTGCTTCTTTAGAAATATAAGAAAAATCTTAGAAACATGATCTCGAACCCAAATGCTAAGAACAAGCAGACTTCTATACATGTAGTATCTATATGAAGAGATCTTAAGTATTGGCTTTAGACATACTCTGTGAAGCAAATTATCCCTTTAAACAAAAAAAAATATTTAAAATAAGCATATAGATAGTTAATCCCTAAGACCCTAACAACATGTTTTCTACGTTATTTAACTAAAGAAACGAGTAAAGTTTAAGTAGTATTTTAAAACACAATCCAAATTCATGGCGTGAAGAGCAAAAGTTTGGCACATTTGGGACGAAGAGGTAACATTGGAACTTTGACCAAAGAAACGAACAGATTGTAATACTTAGAGCAAAAAGACACAACATTAACAACTAAAATGCTAGTTTCCAGAATTTATACATACTTACTCGATCTCTTTTCTTTTTTATTCCAAATAGAATACATGTAACTTCATGATTTTTACACACAAGTATAGCTCTAAATCACGATTTTGACAAAACAACAATCTAAAATTTATTAAAGAAAAACATACAACCACTTTAGATCTTCCAAGACAAAGAGCAAGAAGAAAATTTTAGTTCACTGACTTTTCAACAAAACAGACAACTAAAAGATATATACTTAAACATAAATCAAATCATGTGTTTACGGATATACATCCAGATTCAAGGAAATTTCCAGCACATATTACTATTTAAAAAAACAACCACGAAGAGAGCAACTGACGTGCAATATATTCATATGTCCATTGACATTTTATTTTACTTAATTAAGAAATAGTTTAAACACATAATCTTTCATGATTTCATCCATGAAAAAATATTGAATCACGCCTTTTGCATGGAAAGTAAACTGGAGATAAGATTTTTTCTAAAACAAACGAACAAACATTTTAGAACTTCAAATATAGGAAAAGAGCGAGAAGAATGATTTCAAAGTTACTGACTTTTTTGTTGGCAGTGAACTGAAGCTGTGGTCTCAAATCCAACAGGCTCCGACCTCTAACTCGCTACCTCGAACCAACATCAATTTCTGGAAGAAAACTAAGAAAATCTCTATTATGGCATACACGCAACAGGGGCCGAAAGAGATAAGGAAGAGAATCGAGTTTTTTTTAAGAGTCAAATAAAAGTAGTGAGTGAGAGAGCTAGTTGTGGCGGCTGAATCTCAAGATTTTAGGGGGGTTCCCTCAGCAGTTCTAGCCCCTTCCGAAAACCCTTTCAAAGGGAAACATTTATAAGCTGATTTCTAGGGTTCTTGATTTGGGCGGGATTTGAAGGAAAGCTATTGAAACGTTTGAAATTTGAACGTTGATGTTAGAGAAAATTAATTGAGGTGCAGTGTTTTTTGTTCAAAATTGTGATGGCAAGCTCTGCCATGCTGAGCAGGGATGAAACCTTGTGAAGAAGAGGAAATAACGTAGAAGAAGTGTCTGGAGAGTGAGAGAAAAGGAGAGGAGAGAGAGAGAGACGTAAAGTGTGGTAAACGAGGGGTGGGGTACAGGCGTTGGATTTGAGGAAAAAATTTCTTTTTGGAATCCAAAATAGGGATATTTCTGGTGGAATAATCTAGAAGAATATAGTATAACTTGGACTAATACCTTTTGGGCTGATTTAAGGAATTATTTGGGCTGATTTGGCCGAAATCTTTGGCTTAAAATAGTCCTGAAATTCCTTTCTTCTTAATATTTCTTTGGACTTCTAACTTTAATAAAATATTTTAATAACTGTATTATATAATACTATGTATATTAGCATATAAATATCCATTACACTAATTGATAAGTATAAATCTTTAATATTCTTGGAAAAAAATATTTATAAAACATAAGATTGAAGAACATTACTTTTTAACTAAATAAGGAAAATGATATGGTTTTTCCACAAAAGGCGATAAGAACGAATGAACGAATGAATAATAACAATAATAATAATAATAATAATAATAATAATAATAATAATAATAATAATAATAATAATAACAATAACAACAATAATTGTAGTATTAATAATATTAATAATACTAGTAGTAGTGATATCAAGTAAATAGTAATAATAATTAGGTCTGGTTTGTGCTAAAAATGGTAAAATAACTATTCTTACATTATTAGTGATATTAGAAGCTTAAAGAAATAGTTTGAAAGAAAGGAGGACAAAATGGGTGTCAACAGCTGCCCCTCTTTGACCAGAGACGATGAAAGAGTTTTAGGATAAAGAATTGACTTAGTAGCCAATTTTGTCCCGACAATCAAGGTTGGAATGGGACAAAGGGGATGTAAAAATAATAGTTGTGGCCGAAATCCAGTTTCGAGATGCCTACATATCTTGGGCTTCACGAGAATCGGGCCATATGTAGTTCAAGATTTATGATACCTTGGAGTAGGACTCAACGGGTGATAATGATCCTAAAAATGCTGCCCCGGTGTCGGATTACAGAGACACCGGGTGTTAACACTGGGTTGGTCATGATAGGAAAAGATGTTTGAAATAATGATTTTGATTAGAAATTTTAAGAGCGAGGCCGAGCGGAGTTCGAAGTAGACCCTTGGCCTTTGTTGGAGAGTTTGGTATTCCTCCCTAACAAATTGCCCTAGTTCACTGCTAAGATATAGTTCCACGTTGCTATATTTCCTGCAAAACTTAACGATGCTAAAAATATTTGTTAGGAAATAAGATGCAATAGGGCATAAAAGTAATCTTATGAAAATCATATTTAGGCGACAATTCATGAAAAGCAAACTTTTGTGCAAACATATAAAAAATATAGTTGTATGGTGACATATTTCATGATCGGCAATGGACATGAAAATTTAGTTTATAAAGATAAATGCATTTGGCAATGTTTTTATGAAGGATAAAATATTTCAGCAATGCTTATACAATTATGACCACTTGGTTCGAAACAAATTAATGTCCTTTTTGAGGAAGGATTAACCTCTATGACCTATTTGAAGGCGGACGACCATGATATGTTCCATTCGAGGGTGGTTAACCCAAAATATCCTATTTGAGGGCGGATGGATCAGATATATATTATTTGAAGGTGGTTGAACCCGATATCCTATTTGAGGGCAGATAGACCCGATGTATCCTATTTGAGGGCGAATGAACCCAAAATATCCTATTTGAGGGCGGATAGACCCGATATATCCTATTTGAGACGGATAGACCCGACATATCCTATTTGAGGGCGGATAGACCCGACATATCCTATTTGAGGGCGGATAGGTATGACATGTGGTGCTTGATTTGTAATACAACGATTGATGCAGTACGAAGAGCTTAATACGGTGCATAGATATTGATATGGTGCCCATTTTGTAGTGGTAATTCATAGTGCGATGCAAAAATCATGGTGCGGTGACATTGTAATAGCAGGTATCCATGGTGCGGAGAGCTTGATGCAGTGCCTTTTCAGAAGAAAATAATTAAGGAGTGGTGCCAATAACTTGTGAATTTGCATGATCAAGTTCATTATTAGTAAATTCCTGCACTCAAAGAAAACTATGAGTTTCAATATAATTTGCGATAACTCGGCTTGATCCTTTTCTTCCTCTTGAAACTTCTGACTTGATGCCGAGCTTTTAAAAAAAAAGTGCGCAATATCATTCAAGAATAGCTAAAGGTTGCCCCTGAATTACTCAAAGAGAGTTGTTAGTATAAAAGAAAATGGTTGCCTTGCATAGACCATCAAAGCTTGTTTTGGCATTGAATCTGCAACTGTATTGCTATTGCATTTCAAACTTGGTGATGCGAAGGTGACCAGAATTTAGCTCGAAAATCTTACTTCTGCTTTGCCGAATAATGAGAGTCCTTCTGCATAATCTACCCCGTTGTTTATTTTTGGGGGAAATAAAATTCTTATTATATGAGACCGAACCCATAGGGTTGCCTACGTATCCCCTCTTAAACGGGAATCAGGTCAAAACGTAGTTCATTACAAAAGTCTTAGAAGAATTACAAAAGAGCGGTACTAAGGGTGGGCGGGTGGAGAATGGTTGCGATATGATATCACTCTCAGTCTTCCTGATCTGCTATGCGCTTTCTCTTCAAACACTGTGGTGCCAGTTTTGATGGATCGCCTTTGACAATAATTGTGCCTACGGTGCATTCACTGCTTGGTAACTCATGTTGTACCGTTATCTTTCCTTGTTCAATCATGCTTTGTATCTTGAATTTGAGGGTCGAACATTCTTCAGTGTCATGTCCTTGAATGTTTGAATGAAATGCACAATTCTTGGATGGATCAAAGTTTTGAGATGCATGCTCAGAGATAAATCCTTTCCTTGGTTGTAGAAGACCTTTGGATTTCAATCTATCAAGTATGTCAAACAATGGCTCATCCAAAGGAGTGAAAGAGCAGGGCTTCATCTTCTTTTGTTGTCGAGGGTTGCATTGTGCTCGGGGAGATTGCTTCTGAAAGTTCTGTTGAAAATTTTGCGAGTGATTAGGCTTGAGGTGCATGCTCCTAAAGTTGGAATTGGCATAATTTTGGGAAATATGATTATTGTCATAGCATTGTGGCAGGTGCATAGTCGTGGCAACTGGATTCTGTTCTTTCTTTTTGCATCGCAGGTTTTTAGGTATCTCTTGACGGAAGGTTTGGTTAATAGCTTGAGTTGTAGAACCATCCACAACTCTCCCTTCCTTAATGCTACATTCTATCTCTTTTCCAATTCGAATCAAATCGGAGAAATTACGTGCACAAGTTGCGAGCAACTTATCAAAATATATGCCTTCTTGAATTTGAATGAAGGTTGAGATCAATTCTCCCTTAGGCAATGGAGGATATATTTTTGAAGCTTCTAATCTCCATCTCATGGCATACTCTTGAAAAGATTCATGCGGCTTTTTCTTTATTTTTAGTAAATCAGTCATGTGCAGATCACGTCCAATGTTAAACTCATATTGCTTAACAAAATCGCGAGCCATATCTTCTCATGCACGCCCTTTGTTAAAGTTTTGTCTTGTTTACCAAGTGAGTGCTAATCCGGACAAACTTTGAATGAATAACCTCATTTGAATGGACTCATTATGTCCAAGACCAATCAATCTGCTGCAGTAATCTTTTAAATGAACAATGGGATCTCCTATCCCATTAAAAGTGTTGAACTTTGGTAGCGTGTACCCCGGCAGAATCTCAACATCTGGATGCAAACACAAATCTCATATCTCAAACTTTGATAATTTCTTGATTGCAGCTCTTCTTCAATGGCTTTCTTTAGATTGTAGAGCTCATTATCATAATCCTTACGGTTGTTTGGCTGGATTTCACCTTTATCATATTGGCACAATGTTAATTGGTCTTGATTATTTTCTCCAAAAGGAATTGCGATTGTGGAAGGCTGGATATTAGGCATCATCATAACTTGATTGGGAGTGAAGGTTAATAGTATTTGTGGAGAGATTGTATAAGTAGGATGTGGGCAAGAAGATATGGTTAAGCAAATGTTTTGGTTTGAGCTGGAAGTAGAGGTTGTATTTGGAAGCAGGTCGAAAGTGCTTATGAGATTAACCAACATGTTTCTTCGTACCACATTAGCCTTGGTACCATCAGTATGTTCTTTCGATAGTCCCTTACTACTGCTGAAATTTTCAAATCGGTCTGCCATTATAGCCTCGTCCTATATGCAAATTCGCAGCCAAAACAGTGTTCAATGCTAGGCAACCTTTAAAGGAAAAATAATTTTTTTACAAACAAATATAAAGTGTTAGCGTACTCATCATAATGAAATAAATGCATAAAAATAATAGAGTGTGTGAGTAGATAGATTAATTCATGATACGATTAAGTAGGAGCCTTAACCGGTAGCCTATGGTGCAAAATGGATGGACGAGAATGAATTGTTATCTAGAGGGCTTTAACGCTCGAAACTTGTTGTCATGGAAGAAAATTAATTTGAAATTTTGTGAAAGTTTGACTCGTGTCGAACATCAAAGCTTTAACTTTATCATAAGTTCTTTTCATTGTCTGACTCTGGTTGTGAGGCATGATTATTTGTCAAATGATCATGGTGAATCTCTGCATTGAGTTGTCTTCCACCATGCTCTCTGTCTTTACTTGTCTCTGTCAAGCTACTGAATGCCTTTTCTAGGAAGAAAGAGTACATATTTGGAAAAGACTGGAAATACACTCATAAGTGGGAGGTGTAGTTGTGTGAATCGGAGAGTGGCCCTTTTCGTTGGATGAGTCCTTGAGATCGGCTATCATCTCCTTGATACCATCAATTTCTTGCTCCATTTGTGTCACTTTTGCTTAAAGCTTAGCAATCTTATCTCGGTATGATTCTATTTTTCGCTAGTGGCTTCCTTTTCAACTAAGTCAATCACTATGATTTGGTCAGCCATATCTTCCTTGAAGTTTTCTTTGCTTCGATGTTCAACTTAAGTCAACCTTTGGAGGAAAACAGAATATATAGATGGTAAGCACTAAAGCTGATAGTAGAACTTTTAAGAATGATTTCTAAGAAGTCGATGAATCGAATCTTATTAATAGGGCTACGTATAAGAGAAGCCAAAAAAGAATAATTTGTTGGTATATAAATATAGACAAGCTTGGAATCAAAATAATTGACAACGTTGTCGAGGCCTGGAATACTCTAAAAAAATTCTCATGAAAGTACTCTAAAAGTTTTAGTATTGGCAAATCATAAAAGTGTTGAGGAATGGAATACGGTGTCAACCATTTTGAGAGTTATGTGATGGTCTCTCAACACGTATGTCAAAACTTAGAATTAGCAGGGTGCGTGAAGATTAGTCTCGACGACCCGAAATAGTAATACGAATATTTGAATTGAATAGATGACAATTTAGAATAATTTGGCGGTGCAAATTGGCCAAAAAGTGGCCTTCTATTGCTTGATAGATTGCACAAATTGGACATCTACCAGTTTGTAAATGAGAGTTGGTACGAACGTTGAAATTCTAAAATATAGGTAGAATGCTAAATAACTTTTAAGAAAAAATAGAACTATGAGACAAGATAGAAGTTTATGCTTGTGTGAAAAGGACATGGACAAATTGAAAAATTATGTGAGGCACGATTGACAATATTTTTAAAATATGTAACCATATTTAAAGAAAGGGACACGAATAAAATTAGCTCGGAAAATTAAGTGGGCAAATTATTTTACCTAACCATAAGCTATTGCACTGTTTTTAATGAAATCTTACTATACACCTTTTTGGTTAAAGAAAATTCTTAACATTAGCTAAAGGCACAAGTATTGAGTGATTTCATGAAGGACCGAGCTTTGTTGAAAAGTTTGCGGACAAAATATCCTACCTTATAAATAATAGAAGATCATGCTCAAAGACTAAAAAATATCTTAATTAGATTCCAAGAATGAGAGTGGACCTAAGCGGTGCTCTAAAGTTGTTAAAGAGCGCTAAGCGCAGAATAATTGATGGTTATTATTATTATTATTAATTTGGGAAGATGATATATAAATAAGTAAAAGAAAAAATATATGAACAAATAAAGTATGCATAAAAATGTAAGCAAATTAGATAGTCAATACGCTCTTCTTCTGTAAAACAACAAATGATGTTAGTTAAAAATAATAAGCAAATAACAAATAAGCCATATAATGAATAAGCAAGTAAGCAAATTATGTGACACATTCCAAAGCTTAACAAATAATAGCGCGTCCTAATATAAGGGATCTTTTTGTGCCAGAAGTAGGTCTAGGGTGTATTAAAGGACAAATATGTCATTATGTGTCATTCCATCGCTTTAAATTAATTAACCAAACCTATTTTTTCAAAACTTTTTTAATAATAATAATAATAATAATAATAATAACAATAATAATAATAATAATAACAACAATAATAATAATAATAATTATTATTATTATAATAATAATAATAATAATAGTAATAATAATAATAATAATAACAATAACAATAATATTAATAATAATAATAATAATAATAATAGTAATAATAATAGTAATAATAATAATAATAATAATAA
>ML384590.1:50209-65112 GCA_005239525.1 Nicotiana knightiana | reverse complement strand
GCTGCCTTTGCTGAACGTTGTTTTCCTTCCTGAACAGACACTTTTTCCTGAACAGACATCACACCTCTTCAAATAATTGCCTATAAATTCTGAGGCATGGCTTCTTTTTCCATACACTGAAAAATCGAGAATTTCATTCTGAATACTGCATTCTACTTCGCAGTCTCTCTCTCTCACATTCGTAAGTGTGAGCTTGCTCCGTTCTTTGAGTTTGTTGGTATCCTGCAGTTTGTATTGCCACTGTTGTAGGAAGGTTATTCCGTTTCATCCTGCGAGGATTTAATCCATTACCTTGGCAACTTGTGAGGGGGTTAAAATTCCTTAAGGACACACAAGGAAATTATGGACTCGGAATATTTCTTATCGTTTATATATTTTATGTTTCTTCTAACAGTTCTTCTGATTTTCTGAGTTTTAACACAGAGGCGATAACAATACCTGTATATATTCAATTTAACTTTGGATTAATAGCCTTTTTGGTCCATCAGCTATTGATGCATTCTAATTTTGCGATATTTGACTAAGTACATTTAACCTTTAAAGTTTGAAATGCGTATTATTTTAACTTTTGCTTATGAATATTTATAAATTTAAAAAATTATTAATCGTTCTATTATTTAATTACTCATGTGTTGTGTTAGCTTCTATTGTTACTTTATATCACAATATAAAGGTGTCCACACATAAATATAGTGGGTAATATACAACTTCTAAAAGTAGTCCATACATGACATTGTTTACCTCGAAATACGAGTAACAATTAAATTTTTAATGTGGTTATAAGGATACGTGATCTAATTCAATGTCAATTGATAAATATCTAAATAAATAAAGGAATTAAACGATTTAAATGGATCAAACTCGTGTAATTGCAAGTTGTCGACCTCGATCTGGATTAGACTCGAGATCAAATGTGAAGAACGGTAAGAGCAGCAATAGTAATATGAACAATAAGGGCTATAAAGGTTTAAGAGCGGATAAAAGAGCAGAGTGCTTTGTATTTCTCAGTAATGGTGTAAGTGGTAAGTGCGCAGGATGATAATAATCATAAATGTCCGTTACAAATGAACAGGGTTCCTCTTTATATAGTAGAGGAATCCTAAATAAGGTATGACTCTAATTTCGGAAGTAAAATACACGATTATATCATTAACTGTTAATGGTTCTACCGGTTCCGAGATTCTCGCCGGGATTGGTGGTCGATTGCGGATATCTCGTGATTTTGTTACTACGACGTTGATCCAGCCTGATCTCGATCCTCGATCTTTTCGTTCCTCGAGCCCTGTGAATATTAGTTAGTTAGTTAGCATTGTAATAGCGTTAAGCTTGAGTTAGTTATAGTTGGTTAGTAGTTAGTAGTGACCATAGTTAGGTTGTTAGAACTATAGTTAGTTGACACAACTATAGTTAAGTTACAAGTATATATCTTTGTATTTACTTCATTTTTCAATACACAGATTTATTTTCTTCTCTTCTTCCCTGTAACTGCTTCCTTCTTCTCTTCACCATTAGCCATGGCAGAGTTTCATACGAGCTTGCATGGATAAATCTGAGCTGCGCATTTAGATTTATCAAGCTTACGTGGTATCAGAGCAGTGAAAGTTCTAAGTTTCCGCAAATTATACTTCGATCATCAGTAACTCCTCATTCATCTTCATCACGAAGCTCAATCAACGACTGCCAATGGCGACTCACAAAATCGATCACACGCATCCTCTGTCAATACATCGTTCAGATACTCCTAGTTCGATTTTGATTCCTGTAAAGCTCACAGGATCAGAAAACTATGGTTTATGGCATCGATCAATGCGAATTGCACTACAAGCTAAGAGGAAGCTAGGGTTTATGCTAGGTACATGCAAACATGACTCATTCGGGCTTGCATTACATGAAGATTGGGAAACATGCAATGCTATTGTCCTGTCCAGGATCATGAACACAGTCTCTCCAGAATTGCTTAGCGGAATTGTGTATTCATCTAACTCGCATCTAGTCTGGGAGGATCTGAGAGAGATATTTGACAAAGTGAATCGTGTGATAATTTTTCAATTGCACAGGGAGATAGCCACTATTTCACAGGGAACGGATTCTGTATCTATGTACTTCACAAAGCTCAAGGAGTTGTGGGCTGAGTATGATGCAGTGGTGCCTATTCCTAATTCAAAGGAATATGTCGAGCAACAGCAAAGGTTGATGCAGTTTTTAAGTGGACTGAATGAGACTTATGACCAAGCAAGACGATAGATTCTGATGAAGACTATAGAACCAACTTTGAATCAAGCCTATGCCTTGATAATTGAAGATGAAAGCCAGAATTCTAACTCGACTATAGGAAATAAGGGAGATCCTATTGCTATGGAAGCAGCTAAAGGACAGGCAACGATGCAAATTAACAGGTATAAGGGAAAGAAGCCATTCATGAAGTGTGAGTACTGCAATAAGTCAGGTCATTCTAAGGAGAATTGCTACAAACTTGTTGGATATCCAAATGAATTCAAAAATAGGAAAACATATGCAGCTAACATAACTACTGGAGTGTTTGGAAATGATAAACCAATGCAGGAATGTGAAGAGAAAGGAAACAATGGTGCACTGAAGGCAGGGTCATACTTCACTGAAGACCAGTACAGGCAGATTCTAAACATGTTGAACAAGGAGACTCTTGAATGTCAAGCCAACATGACAGGTATGGCTACCTCCTTAATGGAAAACTTACCTTGTACAGAGTGGATAATTGATTCTGGAGCAACGCATCATATTGCTGGTGAATTAGAGGCATTAGTAGCCAAAGATAAAGTCAATACGCATAGAAATGAACAAGTTCATTTGCCCACAGGAGAAAAGGCTAATGTTTCGCACATTGGTAAAGCAATCATTCTCGATAAACTAGAATTGGATGATGTACTGTTCGTACTGAGCTCAAGTTCAACCTTTTGTCAGTTTCTAAACTAACTAGGCAACTGTTGTGCTCAGTGAATTTCTTTCCTGATTTCTGCCTATTCCAGGACCTTTACAATGGCAAGTTGAGGGGGATTGGTAAATAAAAAGGTGGTCTGTACATACTGAAGAAAGGTTTCAAAGGAGATTTGGAAAAATTCATCAAGGGAATAAGACAGTTTGCATCCACAAGCACAAGGAAGGATGAGGAAGATGGAGCACTTTGGCACAGAAGATTAGCCCATGCTTTAGTTAGTACTATGAAGAATATAGATTTATTTCATAATAAAGCTGCAGACATAGCAGTAAACAATGACTGTCATGTATGTCCTCTTGCTAAGCAAAGTAGATTAGTGTTTCCTAGAAGTTTAACTACAAGTGAGAAACCTCTTTCTCTCTTGCATTTGGATGTTTGGGGACCATATAAATACCCAACTCATGATAGGAAACACTTCTTTCTGACTGTTGTGGATGATAATACAAGATATACTTGGATACATTTGCTTCAATTGAAGAGTGATGTTGTTGTGGTGCTTAGAAAATTCCTGCCTATGTTACAAACATAGTTTCAGTCTAAGGTAAAATTGATTAGAACAGACAATGGAACAAAATTTTTTAATAAACACATGACATAATTGATTAACTCTTATAGGATAATTCATCAAAGTAGTTGTGTATACACTCCACAACAAAATGAAGTGGTGGAGAGGAAACATAGGCATATCCTAGACATAGCAAGAGCAATGAAATTTCAAGCTAGTACTCCTACAAGATTCTGGGGTGAGTGTGTTAATGCAACAGTGTATGTTGATAAACAGGTTGCCTACTGCTTTGCTAAATGGAAAATCTCCATATGAGGTTCTACATAAGAAGTCACCTAACTTGAGTCATTTGAGAGTTTTTGGATGCCTTTGCTATGCCACTAACATGATCAAAGAAGACAAGTTTTCACCCAGAGCAAGAGCAGCCATATTTCTTGGATATGCAGAAACACAGAAGGGATATAGACTGGTGGATTTATCTACTAACTGTTTCTTTGTCTGCAGAGATGTAATGTTCAAGGAGCATATCTTTCCATTTGCTAAGTCAATCTCTCAAGTCCCAATTACAGGGGAGCACACAACAATAGAGATGTTTGCAACACAACCTCTCAGCAGTGGAGATTTGCAACCTGAGAGGACTGGATATGATAGCACGAATGAGGCAACTGAGCCAAGATGTCATGACACAGACACATCAGTTGATGCTAGAAGAAATAAGAATGAAGCAGCTGTAGAAAATGCTCATACTGAGAAGCACTTGTAAACAAACGTGGAGAGTGAGAACATAGAAGAATATGCACAGGATGAACAACATTTACCAGCAGTTGCAGAAGACAACAACATAGACATGTTTGAAGCAAGAGTTGGTGAATCTAGTTCAGATGGTGCAAGGATATCAGCACCAGCACAACAACAATCCATATTGCAAAGTGATGTCACTGTCTCACTAGTTGTAGAACTGGAAAGCAATGAAATAAGGAGATCAAAAAGAACCTCAAAGGAGCCTTTATGGCTGCACGATTATGTAACCACAAAAAGAAGCCAGGGATCTTCTTATCCATTATCTAACTACTTGTCTTATGACAAGTTGAAGGATAAATGCAGAAGTTTTCTAGCCAACATTTCTTTGATGACCGAGCCAAAGAACTTTGTCGAGGCTTCAAAGGACAGAAGGTGGATTGAAGCTATGGAAATGGAGATTAAGGCACTAGAAGACAACAAGACTTGGGATTTTGTTAATTTACCAAAAGGAAAGAAGGCCATTGGGTCAAAGTGGGTATATAAGATCAAGTACAAAGCTAGTTGAGAAGTAGAAAGGTTTAAGTCAAGATTGGTTACTAAGGGATATAGTCAAAGGGAAGGTTTAGACTACAATAAAACCTTCTCACCAGTTGAAAAAATGGTTACTGTGAGATCTGTTATTGCACTTGCTGCTTCCAGGGGATGGAATATTTCACAAATGGATGTGTACAATGCCTTTCTACAGGGTGATTTGTGTGAGGAAGTGTACATGGAAATCCCTCAAGGTTTCAGTAAGCAGGGGGAAACAAAGGTTTGCAGGCTACTGAAATTACTATATGGCCTAAAACAAGCTTCAAGGCAATGGAATATCAAGCTCAGTGAGGCCCTCATAGCTGCAGGATATGTTCAGAGTCTTTATGACTACTCCTTATTTACTAAGAGAAATGATGAATAATTTGTGGCAGTGTTAGTATATGTTGACGATTTGTTGATAACTGGAAACAACACACAATTTATCAATGACACTAAAGAGGTGCTTCACCAACAGTTTAAAGTCAAAGATCTTGGTGATCTTAAGTACTTCCTGGGAATTGAAGTGTTGAGGTTCAAGAATGGAATACTTTTGAACCAAAGAAAGTATTGTCTCCAATTGATTTCGGATCTTGGCCTAGGAGGTGCCAAACCTGTTCTGACCCCAATTGATCTCAATCAAAAGTTTACTTCTGCAGAGTTTGATAGACACACTGGTGTTACGAATGACGAGATACCATCTGATACAACTGAGTATCAACGACTGATTGGTAGGATGATCTATCTCACCATCACTAGGCCAGACACTGTGTTTGCAGTGCAGACTCTTAGTCAATTCATGCAAGAGCCCAAAAAGTTTCATTGGGATGCAGCTATGAGAGTTGTCAAATATCTCAAACATGAGCTAGGGATGGGAATCCTTCTAGGCAAGTCTAATGAAGATAGCTTAACTTGCTTTTGTGATGCTGATTGGGCTAGTTGTCCAAACACACGCAGGTCTGTTACAGGATACTTGATCAAATTTGGTGACTCCCTCATCTCTTGGAAATCAAAGAAACAACATACAGTATCAAGAAGCTCTACAGAGGCAGAATATAGAAGTTTAGCAGCAGTGACAGTAGAGGTCGTATGCTTGTTGGGGCTGTTTGCTGAGCTAGATGTGATTATCAAACAGCCAGTGAATATCTACTGTGATAGTAAGTCAGCTTTACAAATAGCAGCTAATCCTATATTCGACGAACGTACCAAACATATAGAGATCGATTGTCACTTTGTACGTGATAGAATCAAACAAGGTCTGCTCGTGCCTCTCTTCATAGGGACCAAGGATCAACATGCTGACTTGTTAACTAAAGGACTTGGCTATTCACAGCATGCTTTTCTTTTAGGCAAGCTTGGAGTGCTTAACATTCTACACCCTCCAACTTGAGGGGGAGTGTGAAGATTAGTTAGTTAGTTAGCATTGTAATAGTGTTAAGCTTAAGTTAGTTATAGTTGGTTAGTGGTTAGTGGTGACCATAGTTAGGTTGTTAGAACTATAGTTAGTTGACACAACTATAGTTAAGTTACAAGTATATATCTTTGTATTTACTTCATTTTTTCAATACACAGATTTATTTTCTTCTCTTCTTCCCTGTAACTGCTTTCTTCTTCTCTTCACCATTAGCCATAGCAGAGTTTCATACGAGCTTGCATGGATAAATCTGAGCTGTGCATTTAGATTTATCAAGCTCACAAGCCCGAACTCGCTTTGATATAGGTTCACTATCAGGTATATTCTCGAGCCTATAAAATTGGATATCCTCGATTTTTACCGTATACAGACATACTTCATACATAACCAAATGCACAAATTTTAACTAATTGAAGGTTCAATGTGTTGAGAGCTGTAAAGAAAAAGGTTCAACCCGTTGAGCCATATATTACAAATATCAAAATTACTAAAATTTACCAATAACCGAAAGACCAAAAGTGCTATTCTCCCCTTATTTTTATTCTTTATGGTTCTTAAACTCCCCAAAAATAAGGTTGCGTATAATTAAGATATTTTAAAAATTCGTAGACTATCCAATTAAATTCGATTAGCTTAAAGGATTAAAACCGCACATCATAATTTAATTGAAGATCAAATGTGTTGTACTTTAAAGTTCTAAGACACTTAGGTATGGACGTATCGTGTTATCATTTTGAGAAAATAGCATAAGTGTACAATTTTAAAAATGACATTAGAAATTATTAACACTTCGTCCACTTACGCAAACGACATTACTTTGGCCCGCCTTCTTTACATCTTTTCGTTTAATATTCCTTGGCTAGCTTTTCATCACTTCCACAACAATCGTTTTCCTTTGGTTTTATTTCCTTTTCTGGAACGGAAACTCCATTTAATTGCTTCACTCATGTTCTTGTCTTTAATGATTTCCTTTTTATAACTTTACTCCTTTAACATTACTTCTTGCTCTGAACTATATATTGTAGGGACTAAGGTATCCTTTTTAAAAAGTCACATCTTTAGACTTTATGGATTCCCTTTAATCAAAGGAAATAATAGATGCCATTTATTTGAGAAATTATTTTTGTTATGCTTTTCAATAATGCTTTAGAACTGTTTGGTACAATACGTCACTCCAAAAGAGTTTAATTTTCAGAATTTTATGGTTTTTTTGTCTGGTTATGCAAACTTATAAGCGGTAAGACATCACTTCACGATAGATAGTCCACTACTAAAGACTAAAGAGCTGGTCAAACTCTCTTTTTAAAAAAAGAAAAACACGTGTCGGAATTTGGTTGGTGCATGCCATTCACTGATTTCCTTGAAACCGGTGGTTATCTCGAAAGGTTGTATTTATACCGTTCAAATTAAGCCAGGGAGTAGGACCCTTGCAAAAGTACAAGAGTGCAACTGGAAAAGCAGGACAACCTCAATGGGTAATTATGTATTATCCTTTTCTTGTGCAGTCTAGTATTATGTTCTCTGCGTCCTTAAGGTATCAATTCACTTGTCGACACTGAATACATTTAGTTCCATATCAGTATTGTTGAGATTAGAGCTTGAATGTCATAATTTAAATATTGGCTATGATTATTTCTGTAATTAATTAATAAGGTTGTCAGTGTTAGAACTGCAAATAGGCTATTTCTACAAATAGTTAGTTACACAGTTAGTTAGTGTCAGTGAGAAGATTGTATATATATATATATACAATGAGAATGATTTCTTTCATTCCTGAATTCTGGAAGCTTCTTCTCTTCTCCTTCTGAGCTCTATGGCATGCATCCATGGCGGTTGAAGTTTAGCTCAAATATTTTGTCATTGATGTTCAATTTTGTCATGGTATTAGAGCAAGGTATTATCTGCTGAGATAATCGATAATCTCTTACCTCGTCTTCTCTTCAATTCACAATCGAACTTTTACGTCTTCGTCGAAATCGAAAATCGTTTTTTTCTTCTTCTGCGAAATTCTGCTCGAAATTGTATTTTAGTTGTGATCCCGTCCAACTCTCACAAATTACAGTAGCGTTGAGTAATTTTAGAAGTGCGATTTCACTCACATCTGTTAGAGTTCCAAACTTGTTCACGATTTGATCAATTGAGATCTGTAGTTTGAACGATGGCTGAAGGTGTTGTAAACAAAGACACTCTAGATACTTCAAGTCCCCTGTACATGCATCCCTCAGAGAGTGCAGGTTCTATGTTAGTACATGTAGCTTTTGACGGCAAAAGGGCATAGGTCCTGGAGGAGAGGCATGCTTAGAGCCCTCTCAGTGAAGAATAAGGTCGGTTTCATAATAGGAAAGTGCCAGAAACCAGTAATTGGACATGTAACCTTTGATCAATGGGAACGATGTGATGATATGGTAACATCGTGGATTTTGAATTCACTTTCATAAGTCAGGGTACTTTGGACATAACAGGCTATTACACTAAGATGAAAAACTATGGGAAGAGTTAAACACATTAAATGCACATGCACAGTGTAGTAATCAATGCATTTATGGTGCCAAGGGTAATATGCACAAAGTTGAGCAAGACAGAAGGTTGATACAGTTCTTGATGGGGTTAAATGAAGTATATACTATATTGAGGGGGAGTATACTGATGATGAACCCTCTCCCAAGCATTTCACAGGCCTTCTCTATTCTCATACAATAAGAGAAGCAAAGAGAAGTTAAACCACACAGTCAACAGGTGGTAATCGAATCTGCATCATTGAATGCTAATGGTCTAGGAAACAACAGCTTTAGAACTAACTACAACCAGCACATGAGTAATTCTTCTGGTAACAATGGCTATGGAAGAGGTTATATGGGAAACAGATCTAGCCCATTCTGTGATTTCTACAAAAAGACCAGGGCACGCCAAGGAAAAATGTTACAAAATCCATGGTTATCCACAAAACATGAAGTATAACAGTGGCAATAGAGGAAGGAAAATGGCAGCAAATGTGTTTGATACGACTGGCAATGGAACGACTATGACAGATGAAGGGGCAAATCTTCAGGAACAAGGTAGGACCGTGAAACAGCTAACCAAGGAACAATATGGGCAACTGATGAGCATATTGGAAAGCTTCAAGAGTGGAAATAATGGAGATAACTCAGGAAACATCAACTTGGTTGGTGGTGCTATTAACTTTGCAGGTATGACTGCTTGTAACACTTCTATTGAACCCAGTAAACAGACTTATGAAAGCTTTAAAAAGAATGTTGATTGCTGGATTCTTGACTCAGGAACCACTAACCATATGACCTACAACAAAGCCTCTTTGAGTAACATTAAAACTCATGTTTACCCTTTCTTAGTTTCCTTGCCAAATGGATATAAAGTAAAAGTGACAATAGTTGGAGATGTCATTCCGAGTCCTCAATTTACCCTAAAAGAGTCTGATATGTGCCTACTTTCAAATTCAATCTGATCTTTATACACTCATTGACAATTCAACTTGATTGTATCATCATCTTCACTAAGTTTTCTTGTATCCTTCTACATGACCTTTCACTGAGGAGGCCTGTGGAGATTGGTAAAGAAAAAGACAACCTCTACCTTCACTTCTCAAATTCAGGAAAGAACAGTTCTTCTATCACACCTCTCATACACAAATCTGCACCTAGTGCATCCATCTCAGGTAGTCACAGTAGCAATAATGTACATTGCCATAACCATCCTTATGATTCTGCACCTAGTGCATCCACTCCTTCTTATGTTTGTAGCAATGAAAGTGTAAAAGTTTCTTTGAATTCCAATAAAGTTCTTCTAACAAAATGAATTCATTATGCAATGCAAGCAAATCTGGTTGTAGTCATTTGGATCTCTTATGGCATAATAGGCTGGTCCATATACCCTTTGTCAAAATGAAGGGTATCAGCTCCATACCTGTAACCTTTGCAAACAAACAACCTTTTCTATTCTCTATCTTTCCTATGGCCAGACAGAATAGATCTCCATTCCCAAAAAGAACCACTTCCACTACCAAAGCATTTGAACTCCTCCATGTGGATATGTGAGATCCTTATCATGCTCCAACTCATGAAAATCACAGGTACTTCATCACCCCAGTTGATGATTATAGCAGATGCAATTAGACACATATCTTGACCAGTAAAAGCAATGCCCTACATGTCATAAAAGCCTTCTTTGCAATGGTCCAAAACCATTTCAATACCTCAATAAAGACCATCAGAACTGACAATGGTTTGGAGTTTGTGAACACTAAAACAACCATGTTTTTCCAAGACAGGGGGATCATACATCTGAAAACTTGTCCCTACAACCCTCAACAAAATGGTATAGTCGAAAGAAAACATAAATATCTCCTTGAGACTGCAAAGGCATTGTTGTACCAGTCCAAACTACCTATAAGATACTAGGGAGAGTGCATCCTAACTTCCACCTATTTGATTAACAGACTGCCATCCTCATCTCTCAAAGGGAAATGTCCTTTTGAGATTTTATATAAGAAGAAACCAAACTATTCACACCTTAGGAGATTTGGGTGTTTATGCTTTCCTACAAACCTAAAACCTCACAAGGATAAATTTGAGGCAAGATCAATTCCACATGTTTTCATAGGATACCCTTTTGGATCAAAGGGATACAAGGTACTCAGCCTAGCCACAAATAAGATTCAAGTCTCAGATTTTTCATGAAACTATCTTCCTATTTGCATTGCATGGAAAACACACTGATCTAGCATCTAAATATGAACATCTATCTTTCTCTTATCCTCACATAGGACCTAATATGAATCATTATGATATTGTTAGCCCTACAGTCAGTAGTAACACTGAGAATTCACATCAACAACTAATGTCACCTGAACTTTCATTTGGCAATGACACTAATGATATCGCCCATGAATCTGGCTCACCGGAATATCACAGCTCTTTCACTCCAAATGAAACTTCCAACACATCACCTGAACTTAGTTCTCACCCACAGGATCAAGAACAATCTGTTTCAGATAATTCACCAAGCCCAGCACATTCTGAACAAACTACAGTCCTAACTCACAATAGATCTCAAAGAACACTGAAACCTCCAAGTTATTTGAAAGATTATATCTGCAATGTACCCACTCTCAATACCACTACATGAGAACATACTACAGAAATTGATCATAACTCACCCTCACAATCCTTTTCCTTTCATACACATATACCCTATTTGTAACTTGTGTCCTTAAATGCCCTAAGTAGCAGTAGTAAGCATTTGATTGAAAAGCTTTCTATTGACTGTGAACCTGAGTCATATGAAGAAGCAACAACCATACCTGTTTGGCAACAGGCCATGAGCCAAGAGTTTGATGCTCTTTATTCTAATCATACCTAGGATCTTGTCTCACTACCAGCAGGAAAGAAAGCAATAGGATGTAATAGGGTATATAAAATCAAACATAAGCAGATGGAAGTGTTGAAAGATTTAAAGCTAGACTAGTTGTCAAGGATTACACTCAACAAGCAGGAATTGATTATACTGAGAATTTCTCACCAGTTTTAAAGATGACTACAGTGAGAGCATTAATCAGTATTGCAGTAAAGAAAAATTAGGAGATTTTCCAACTTGATGTGAACAATGCCTTTCTGCATAGGGACCTAAATGAATAAGTATACATCTAGATACCACCAGGATTATTGGTAGAAAAACAGAATTTGGTGTGCAAACTAAACAAATCTTTATATGGATTGAAGCAGGCAAGTAGGCAGTGGTATGCTAAGTTGACAGAGGCCCTATGATCTGAAGGATATGTACACTCTATGTTGGATTATTCTCTCTTCTACAAGAAGGAAGAAAAATCAGTCATCTTTGTAGCAGTATATGTGGATGATGTCCTTTTGACAGGAACAAATTTAGAAGAAATTAAGGCCTTAAAATTTTTCCTACATGAGACTTTCAGAATAAATGACCTAGGAAGATTGCATTATTTCCTAGGTCTGGAAATATTGTACAAACATGATGGAGCAATAATCACACAAAGAAAGTTCACAACAGACATGATAAAGGAATTTGATTGCTCACACTGTACTCCCATGGCTTCCCCACTTGATCCTTCAGCAAAACTGAAAGCCACTGAAGGTAACTTGCTCACAAATCCCACTCAATACAGAAAGATAGTGGGAGAACAAAATTTCCTCACCAATACACGACTTGATATTGCCTATAGTGTTCAACATCTCAGCAAGTACATGCAAAGTCCTCGAGATTCTCATCTCAAAGCTACCATGCATGTAATCGGATATTTGAAAAATGAACCTGGTATGGGGATCTTCCTGTCGAACAGTGAAGATTATAGACTAAGGGCCTTTTGTGACTCAGATTGGGCAGCTTGCCCTGAGACTAGAAATCAGTTAGTGGACTATATTGTATTGCTTGGAGATAGTCCAATTAGTTGGAAATCAAAGAAACAATCCACTGTGTCATTAAGCTCTGCAAAGGCAGAGTACACGTCTGCAAAAAAGGTAGTTGCAGAACTTGTTTGGCTATCTAAACTTCTGGAGGAGCTAACTATACCTTTAACTCTTCTCATTCCAGTATACTGTGACAATCAAGCAGCTCTGCACATAGCCAGAAATTCAGTATTTCATGAACGGACAAAAAACATAAAAGTCGATTGCCATTTTGTGTGGGATAAGGCCCTTGAAGGATTAGTCTCTCTACACTATGTCCATACAGATAATTACCTAGCAGACATACTTACCAAACCTCTGACAGGGATCAAGCATTCGTCATTTCTTAACAAGTTGGAAATGAGTACCTCCCTTCCAACTTGAGGGGGGGGGGGGGGGGGGTGTTGAGATTAGAGCTTGAATGTCATAATTTAAATATTGGCTATGGCTATTTCTGTAATTAGTTAATAAGGCTTTTAGTGTTAGAATTGCAAATAGCTATTTCTGCAAATAGTTAGTTACACGGTTAGTTAGTGTCAGTGAGAGGATTGTGCATCTATATGCATAGGCGCACTATCATTTCTGTTTTTTATTCAATGAGAATGATGTCTTTCATTCCTGAATTTTGGAAGCTTCTTCTTCTCTTCTCCTTCTGAGCTCCATGGCATGCAACCATGGCGGTTGAAGCTTACCTCAAATATTTTGTCATTGATGTTCGATTTTGTCAGGTATATATATCAAATTACATGAATTTATTATAATTAAATAATAAAAATATGTTAAAAAATACATCATGTGTTAATTAATTAATTTGGTATAAATATTGAATATAGGATTCTGCATATTTCAGGTACTACTAATATACTGAACCGAAAAAATACTATTTGGTTATTAACATGATATTATTGGTTAACGATTCAGAAATAATTTAGAATTATTTTATTATTGGGTTATAGTTCGAGACTCAATATATCCCTTTTTTTAACGGGTTCACCAATATCCCAATAATTTTTATTAAAATTATAATTACTTTATATAAAATCACCTTTGGGCTTTAGAAACTCTAGATCTTTTCTAGTCTCCAGATCTGTAATTTATTATGGAATAATGTGTTATGCTATTGCTCTATTTTCCCTTTTTTCTTATTGCTTGTTTAGTGACAACTCAAATCTATGTGCATTTTCCCCATCTCATCCTTTTAATCATTTTATTTTATACAAATAGGCGGTTAAATTTAATGTTTACTTTTTCTAGACAATATACAAAAATTATATTTATATATATATATGCGTGTGTGTGTGTGAGTGTGTGTGTGTGTTACACACATACATATTTATTACACATCCATCAACTATATTTAATTTAAGAGATTAGATGNCACTTGGAATAGTTTATTTGGTGTCCCAAGTCACCGGTTTAAATCCCAAATTGAGGAATTTTGACTCTGTTTAAATTGTCTGCGAACCAGAAATCCGGGTAAGGAATTCTGTTAACCCGGGAGAAGGTGTTAGGCACTCCCGAATTCCGTGGTTCTAGCACGGTCGCTTAATGATTAAACTTGGCTTAAATTGTTTAATTACTCACTTTTAAGATATATTTGTATTATTAACCTTTCTTATTATTCGATTAANGAAATGGGAATATTTTATTTTTATTAGAGTCGCCACTTGGAATAGTTTATTTGGTGTCCCAAGTCACCGGTTTAAATCCCAAATTGAGGAATTTTGACTCTGTTTAAATTGTCTGCGAACCAGAAATCCGGGTAAGGAATTCTGTTAACCCGGGAGAAGGTGTTAGGCACTCCCGAATTCCGTGGTTCTAGCACGGTCGCTTAATGATTAAACTTGGCTTAAATTGTTTAATTACTCACTTTTAGGATATATTTGTATTTTTAACCTTTCTTATTATTCGATTATCTAAATAATTACCTCAATACGAGTCACGCGTACGTATACTCGTTTAGTTCGACGTGTCAAGAATCATGTCACGCGTATGATGCAAGACTAAATTGCATAGTTGAATCATGTGATATACCATACATTTTATACGCATAAAAAAAAAATATTTGTTAAGTGTTTAATGGAGTTTATTTCATGTATGGGTGAAGTGGAGATGAAACGGAGATAAAGGGATGCAACTACGTCGGAACATACGTAAAAGGAGATACCCGGGCGATAGCCGGGCGACAAAACCAAACAACTGGACCCTGCCTGGCGTTAGCCAGGCGTTAGGGCTGAAACGCCAGCCCTAGCCTGACATTAGCCAGGC
>ML384590.1:0-49366 GCA_005239525.1 Nicotiana knightiana | reverse complement strand
TATATATATATATATATATTCTTCTATTTAAACATAGGAACAAATCTTATATTCTAAGAATGTGAATATTTTTGTTGTTTTTAATTTTCTTAAATAGAACCTATCAAGAGTAAGATAAAATTTAAATTATTAAGATTAGATCTAACATTAATATTTATAGCAAAATAGTATAGAATTTGGGTGTGGTCAAAAAATAGTTGTTCACAGATGGACAACTATTTGGGAATAGATTTAATGATTTCACTTGAAAATATGTAAAAATATAAAATCAATTCCGAAAGTGTTATACTTTTAGGTATCTCTAGTCATCGTTGTTGTTGCTTTCATTTTTTTCTCATGGAAATTGAATTAAAGTACCAGTGAATTGTTTGAGATGCTCATTTAGCATATTTGTGTTGTAACATGTGTAGGGGCGAAGATGATTATATGCCAGGAAACGTAACTGGGACAAAGCTTCATAATAACTTCATGATATTACACAAGTAACATGCAAACTTGACTCCTGTTTAGATCTTGTAATTAGACCAAATTGCTCGAGGTGAAGGTTAGTGGATTACAAGGTGGATACTTATATCTTTATCAACAAGCGTTAGAACTTGATTCACGCACAAATCGATGAAGTTTTGTCTAAGTTTATGGTGAGGTTACTGAGAGAGATCCGGAAACTTCTAGGTTTTTCATTGTTAGAACCCTGCTTAAGCTGCTTCGGCGGTGCTTTTTTGCCTTCTCTTCGCTACATCTGTCTATATAACGGTTATTCTCTCTTACCCGATGAGATGGGCCGGGACAATACTTGTAAACATCCCCACTAATTACAATGCAACTAAAATAAATACACAGTGGGCTTCTGGGTCCAATAGCAAAAGAAAGAAGATACCCCAAGTTAGCAGAAGCCATTAGAGTGGGAGAAGAGGAGGAATCAGCAGACACATGGGACTGTTGCAGTAACATCATCAGTGTAACACCCCAGATTTTAAATTGGATAGTGTCCTACATCGGCAAAAACACAAGAGGGATGCTGGGCATATAAGTTAACAAGTCTTAGACCCTAGTGACGCGTTTTGACCCGCGAGGGCCTGGGCCTAGAGCGGAAAATATCACTAGGGGGATGGGCTGTTACACATTGTATCAGAGCCACTCTTGTGTTAGCCTTGCCAATGGTGGGTCAGAGTCCAACTGAGTTTAGAAAAATCCCGGTTACGCGGGGCAAATCTCAGTGCTGAGTCTAGGCGAATCCCATGCGATGGGGCAAACCTCAGCGAGGAAGCTGAGTCCATAAGAGGGGGTGTATGTAACACCCCAGATTTTAGACAGTGTCTCACATCGGCAATAACACAAGAGGGATGCTGGGTATATAGGTTAACAAGTCTTAGACCCTAGTGACGCATTTTAAAATCGTGAGAGCCTAGGTCCAGGACGGACAATATCACTAGCGGGCTGGGCTGTAACAATCAGTTGGGAGAATTGATCTTGTGTCAGACCAGGGACCATTGAAATATTACTAGACTCAGATGACTTGGCAGAATCAGGACCCATAGTAGAATCCACTTTAGCAGGAGGATTGGGAGAGTTCACTTCAACATGAGCTGCAGTTTTCCCAGGCCCTTTTGTGAACTTGAAGTTTGGAGGATATCTATGTAGTTTGTAGCACTTGTCAATGGTGTGGCTTGGTTTCTTATATTATTTGCATGTAAGAGGTATTTGAGCATCAAGATTAACTATGGAAGGAAACGCTTGTTAAGAGGTATTTGAGCATCAAGATTAACAATTGATACACCTTTTGAACATCATCATCTTTCTGATAGTCAGATTTGAAACCGCAGTTGTTACAGGACCTAACTTTATTGATTGGCAAGGCATCAATTTCACCCCATAATTTCTTGATTTTGTTGAAATATGAAGCAATATCAAGTGACCTTTGTGAGACGCGAGCTATCTCTTTCTTAAGCTCAATACCCTTCTAGCATTTGCCTGACCATATCTTTCCTCCAACTCACTCCAAATATTTTTGGCAAGTTTAGAGTACTCAACACTACATGCAATATCTTTGGACAAGGAGTTGGTTAACCAGGAGACGACCAAATCATTACACCTCTGCCACTGTCTAGCCAAAGGAGAACTGTTAGGAGGCTTAACTGAGAATCCATTAATGAAATCCAGTTTATTTCTAAAAGACAAAGCCACAAGGATGGTTCGTCTCAACGCCCATACCCAATACCATCAAAGGTACAGAAACTAATGAAGACCCTAAAACATCAAACATATGCACATAAAAGGGATGACATGGATGTGTATAATCATCCTCATGAAAAAAAGAATGAGAGGTAGTAGGACGAGCATTTGGTAACGCATATGTGGAAACATCATCATTCGACATTTTGTACACAATTAATCAGAAAAAATACTCACACAATTAATTAATGAGAAGAGATAACTAGGGTTACCAAATTTCCTTCGCAACCGGAAGGAACAACGGCTTTGTAAAAAAAAACTCAGTGACGAAGACAAGCGAACCCTAACTGAATGTGCGGTTGTAGAAACCACCAAACCCTAAGAGAAAACAAAATATATTCGATCAATCAACAGAAACATTTAAGTGCTAGTAGAAGAGCACCAATTTTCATCGTACATGCCGGAAAATCTCGCCGGGAAAGCTCAAAAGCAAAAGAACAACGGAACATCAAAAATACAATGAAAATGTGCGAGGGAAATATCGGAGGAGAGGTAATCACCCGATCGATCCAAATCTGGGCTCTGATACCATGTTAGGACTTGATTCACGCACAAATCGATGAAGTTTTGTCTAAGTTTACGGCGAGGTTACTAAGAGAGAGACGGAAGCTTCTAGGCTTTTCATTAGACTCAACTGAGAAGAGAGAAATATGTATATACAATTGTTATTCTCTCTTACCCGATAAGATGGGCCGGCCCAGTACTTATAAATATTCCCACTAATTACAATGCAACTAAAATAAGTAAAAATTGCACGGGGCGCCCTATTTGGTTGACCCTATTTAACCTATACCCATTTTTTAAAAAAAATTTAACTTGTACCCACTTTTTAAATAACTTCAGCCCCCTTTCTCCTCCTCGTTCTCCTCTTTCGTCTTCTTCTTCTTCTTCTTCTTCTTCTTCTTCTTCTTCTTCTTCTTTCTTCTGCTGCTGTTGGTGCTGCTATGGAACTTCAGTTCATGGGATGATTTCCATAAATATGTTTATCAGAGTTGAAGTTCGCCAGTTACAAAACCAAAACTTCAGCTCTAGAGCTGAAGTTCGCCAGTTACAAAAACAAAAAACTTCAGCTCTAGAGTTGAAGTTCGCTAGTTACAAAACAAAAACTTTAGCTCGCCAGTTACAAAAACAAAAAACTTCAGCTCTAGAGTTGAAGTTCGCTAGTTACAAAACAAAAACTTTAGCTCGCCAGTTACAAAAACAAAAACTTCAGCAATTACAAACAAAAGCTTTGCGTTAAGACGTGCACAAGTTAAACAAAAACTTCAGCAAATAGAGAACAAAACTTCAGCTACTATGCTTAAGGTCATCAATTACAAACAAAAATTTCAGCATACTTGCTACTTCAAGCCCGTCTACTAGAATGCTGAAGTTTTGTGTGATTGCATTTGCTACTTCAGTCCCGTATGCTGAAGTTATGCGAAAAAGCGGGTACACTTGTAATTTTTTTTGTAAAGCGGGCACAAGTTAAAACGTGACACATAAAGCGGGTATAGATGCAAATGCCCCCTAAAATAAATACACAATGGGCTTCTGGGCCCAATAGCAAAAGAAAGAAGATAGCCCAAGTGGCTAATTAAGTAATAGCAATTGGTTGTATCTCAACAAGAAGGTGAAAGTTTACGTAATCAACCAATTGGACTACCAAAATTTCTCTTTCCTGAACTATCGAAAGTCAATAAGATCAATGCATACATAGGAGCGTACGTCTATTTACTGGCATGGGCTTTAGGATTTGAATGTCCAGATAATAGCAGTTCTAAATCTCACTTTGCTCCTCGCTGCTTCAATTTATTTGTTTTTATCTCAAGACTTTCTGTCTCCGACTTGGATTTCTCCTCATCTTTTTCCCATAGGACACCATAGAATCCCTCTACTGTCAAGAACGATCCTACAACTCTAAAATTCACAAACAATAAATGTAAGTTAAATTTTTTTAAAAATAAAACTAAAACCCAACAATTTGGATTGGTGAAATGAAGACTTACGTTCCAAGATATAATTTCTCACGAAGCAAAGTCCAACTAAGAACGGCCGTGATGATTAGTATTAAAGGGTAGAAAACTGAGACATAGAGAGGACCTTTTCTTTGTATACACCATGAAGTTAGACAATATCCTAACGCAGTGCATACGATTCCCTGAAATTCATTGTTGAATAAGATAAAGAATATTAATAGAAACAATAATTTAAATTTAATTTGTTAACGTAATTGCCACTGACATTGTAAAGAACGGCAATAGTTCTCATACGGTCTAGAGACCAAGCAGCTTTATCATGAATCACAAAAACCCCAATTATCACACATTGAAAACTTGCCATTAAACACATCAACATTGTACTTGTGTATGGAGCTGCATACCTCTCGCTTACTCTTGCCTGATAAAAAAATAAAAAATAAAAAAAAAACATAATTTGATGAATAAGTTAATAGTAACTTTTTCAGTAATGAATAATTTGAAGTAAGAAAATATGAAAAAGAAATAAAGAATGTGCTAGCTGTATTTTGTGACAAAAAGAAAGAGAATTACTTGGAAAATAATCCATAATGAATAAGAAACAGTGCTAACAATAAGCAACAAAGGTCCCAAGATTAAATTGACATGGCCAGCAGCAGAGTTCTTTTTCTCAGTATTTTCTGCAAATTTCCAATGGATGCCAGATTGACCAATTACAATAGGTCCATGATACAAGGACAATACCATGGCACCACCAACACATATTATTGTACCCCATACTTTGGCCTGCCCTGACTTACTTCTAAATCCCACTTTCTCCAATCTGCCAAATTAAATTAGTACTTTTCTAGTAAGTATTTTGGGATTAATAACATGTTTCATATATATACACTCATATTGATTTGAAGAAAAGTAGTAATTAAAATTTATTTACCCAAAAGGGATAGCCAGGAGAAAAGTGGCTGCTGGAATTAAGTTTGATAATGCACAGGCGATAGTAGGAGTGGAATTCTTTAACCCAAGAAGTATGCAATCTGACTCACGGTTAACCTGCATATTGGATATACGTACCAGAAAGTGTGATGTTCAAATGAAATACACAATATCTCGAAATTAAATTTAATTTGTCAAACATATTTATGTATTTGTAATTAAAACTTTAAAATAAACTTAAACTGAGGGAGTAGTTATACGACATGGATCAGGATGATGTGCTTGAAAGAGAGAACACTAACCCGGACAAAGAACATAAGAAAATCCAGAAAAGAATAGATGATGTCAACTGCGGCTTAGTTTTCCTGGATTGAATACAGAAAAGCTGATTTAGCAACTGATGAGTGAATTTTCAATGATTATAGATTACTTCCTCCCGTCCTTTTTACCTGTCCCTTACACTTTGACACAATGATTAAGAAAAGCTTTGGATATCTAATCTTTAAAGATATTTGGCTAAATTATTCTTATTTCTTCCTTAAATGTTTGATTATTGAATCTATGACTTCTTGAAGTAGTAATGGGTGGGATTGGAAAAAATAATAATAATTAATGTCTTCGTAGAGTTTCAAAAGTGATACTAAATATTTTGAACCAATTTCTTTCGTCTAATAAAGGGCAAAGAAGGGAAAATGATACCGTATAATCGCTTTCAAAATAATAATCGAAAAAATTTATATTTTTCCTATATATATATATATATATCCTACTTTTTATAAGAGGGAATAGAAGAGAGCTCTCGGTCAACATGTCTGTTTCGTCACGAGGATGGTTTTGATAGTTGTATTATGTAAGTTGTATATCAAAATTATATAAATATTTTATATACTTTTCGACTACTGAATATAAATAGTTTCTGACGCAGTCTAAAGTGAAAAACCCCTAAAAAGAAGAAGAGAAGTCGATAATATTGGGCGTTATCTACGGTCGTACAATGTTGTGATCGAATGAGGGGTAATTGCCACTCGAAGAAGTAAGCAAAGGGAGCAAGGGAAATGGTGGCAATTATTTGGCGATAAGCAATGTGGACGAAAGGGTCCATTCCAGCATCCATGACAAGTGTTCCTACAATGTTCATCCCTGCATAGCCAATTTGTACTGTCACCATTACCAAAAGAGGCAAAATATCATTACCCATTTCCCCTCCTCTTTTTGGTATCTTAAATATGGCGATATATAATTAATTTGGGTGGTTTTAAATCTAAACCTGGATGGTGACGGAATAATTACACAAAAATGTAAGCATTTTATAGATGTAACAGAAGACGAAAAGTAAAGAGTAGATTCTAAAGATGATGATCACAAGAAAAAGAAAGGGGCCACATATCAGGAGCTGGCAAAAACATTTAAGTTCCAATTCACAGCAGACAGCATATTTCATGGATATACTACTTCAAGTTAGAGCATTGTGCATAATTTATCGTGTTGCCGCAACATATATAAAGTGATACAAAACAGAAATTAGAAACCAACCAGCGTGCCAGAAGAAAAGAATTACTAATTGTTTTGTTTTCATTAGCAAAGAAAAAAGATACGGCTGATTCCACTACTAAAATTGGTATATTTTAAGCTACTATCTGTTTCGTGATTCCACCTGCCGTTGATATAAGTTATATTTAAATTTTAAACGTGTTCTACAATAAGCACTGGAGTTTAGGCGCGGTCCAAATTTTGTGACAGGATAAGGTAGTAAGATGGGCCGACTTTTAGTTTTTTTTAGATAGAATATAATAGGAAAAATAATAATGTATAGTCACTCTCAAAATAATAGCTGAAACATATATATTTTTGTTTATATTTTATAGCTATATATATGTACTAGTTTTTGTGTACGTACGTTGCACGTGTGGCTCGCGCTAATCAATAAAAATATACTATCTCCATCTCAAATTATTTGTCGTGCTTCCTAAGAGTAGTTGTCTCAAATTATTTTTCATTTTGGAAGTTCAAGATAAAATAAATTATATTTTTTTCATTTTACCCTTAAAAATAATTATTCTTGACGATGGAGATAACACATGAATAAAATAAATATTCCATGAATAGAGACTATATTTTAAGACATAAATAAGGGTAAAATACTCCAACACCCCTCTTAATTAATGTTTCTTAAGGGGTGAGTAAAAGAGAAACACAACAGATAATTTGACACAAAGCAGTTGACGCTAAAATAAGTACAACAATTTCTTAAATGCTAAAAAAATTAATGTTATACCTTGACATATTAATTGCATCCAATATATTATAAACTTACAAGGACAATAAAAGTATTTTAAAAAATAAAAGAATTCTCATAATATTTATCATGATTAAACAGAGATATGGTGAGTGTTAACAGTCTAGATCACAAAAATAAAAAAGATTCTCCAACGACAATATAAAAGATATATGGAGTTGTCATCTATTGTAACAAATGCAAAAGGAGAGAAAAAATAAATTGTAGCACCCCGTAAATTCAGCTTATGTATGAATGAGTTAAAGGAGTAGTAAGGTTATATTTTGAACATATAAAGTTCTATTGAGATGATTATGGGTGAAAATAGTTGTTTCAAAATCAAGATGGAAAGTGAGGTGCATAAGATTCGACAAAATCGACTAAGTTTGCAGAAGATCCGTCTTCCAGCAGTGTTTAGTGAAACTGTGTAAGGAATTTTGGAAAACACAAAGCATGAAAGTTGTAGGCCTTTGAAATAGCTTTCCAATGATATATTATGGAGCCCGAATAGATCCCTGTGAAAAAAGTTATGCCTGTCTTACAGAACAGTACGCAATATGCGTGCCCAGTTGTGCGCCCAGTAGCGCGGCCGTGCTAATGCGGCAGTGTTCTGGCCATTTGGCGCAGTCAGGTGCACGAGGGCGCTCGTGGGGGATCATTTTTAAAACCCTACTTCGTCCCCCACATCCCCAAAACATAAAAAACTTGCTCTAGAAAGGAAAGCTCTCAAAAACCTAACGCCTTAAGGGTCACTCCACCACTTAAGGTAAGTTCTAATGGTGATTCTAAGTTAATTTTAATTTTTCAACATCTTATTAACATGAGTGAACCATCCATATCATTAGATATTCGATTGGGACATCATTGTTGAGAGAAAGAACCCTAGAACTCGAATTCAAGAGGATTGAACTTCAAGGAGGAAATGTCTTCACTCTCTAATTGATTCTAGCATTGGTTTGGTAATTATAGACTCTAGTTCATGAGTTATGTGTTGATGTGTTTGATAGAAAAGCATGAAGGTTATATGTTTGGGTTGATTGTTGATTATGGGTTAAGAGTGTTGTTTACCTTATGGGTGATAAAGAATGGTATTGATTATAGCCGTTTGAGACATTAGAATTTATCTAGGAGTAAGCGGATGTGTTATTGGGTGTAGAAACACCATTAACTAGAGCTTTATGCCACCAAATATTTGATAAAATGCCTAAGTGACCAAAACATGACTGTTGTTGCTAATTTGGAATCACTTTGACTTGTATTGATATAGATTAAAGTTGAAAGGGTTGGCGAATATTGTATTAAGATCAAGAGCAGGAAGTTAAGGTATATGAGGCTAACTCTCTATGTTTGAAAATGTTATTTATTCTCCCTACAATACGTTTCTTTTACGACGTTACTAATTACCTCAGAAATATAGTTAAGCCTAGTTCCTTGAATAGTTGCAGAACTTCTATTTTCTAGCTTCGTAACTCGTTTATAACTTTCATTCTGAACGTTGTGAAATCAGTGTGTAATAAATATAGACTTGGGTTTGATTCTCACGAATCTCAGTCTAGATTACTCAGCATGTCATAAACAGCCAAAGTTTCAATTTCATAATCAGTTCATGAACACATGTCTCAGCCTAACTCTATTCAGTATTCAAGTATCATGTAACTCAGTATGGTTCAGTATTTCAGCATCACATATTTCAGTATCATGTATTTCAATATGATTCTCAGTTCCTGAATATTGAACACCTATATTTGGGCCTGAGGCCGTAATTTATGCTTTATGCATGTTTGGGCCTGAGGCTGCAGTTTACGCTTTATGCATTTTTGAATCTGGGGTCGCAATTATGTATACGTATACTTGGGCCCGAGGCCACAGTTTGTGTGTGCGCGCGCGCACGCACGCACGCACACACACACACACATACATATATATATATATATATATATATATATATTGGGCCTGAGGCTGCAGTTTAATATTCAGATAAACAGGTTGTTCATCCTTTAGAAGAGGGGGTATTCATATCCTTACTTCCTTTCAGTTCAATTATTAGTTACCATATCAGTTATCAGTTATCAGTTCAGTTATCAATTATTAGTCCAGTTATCAGTTATTAGTTATCATTTCATTTATCAGTTATTATTTCAGTGATCAATTATCAATTCTCAGTTATCAGCTTAGTTTCAGTTTCAACATTTATAATTATTTTTTTCAGTTGATTTATATACCAGTGCAATTCAAATGTAGTGACACCCTTTTTTGCCCGGAGCCTGCATCTCACGATGCAGGTAATGATATACAGATTGACAATTCAGAGCGCTAGGATTTTCGTACCAGCTATTTGGTGACTCCCAGTTCGTTCGGGGAATTATCATTACCTTACAGTCTTTAGTATTTTTAGACAGTCAGGCACTGGGTGTCGCGTTACGTCCAGGCCCAGGTTCGGGGCGTGACATAAATGACAAATAAATAAATTATATTCTACTGTTTCAAGTTTCACTACAAAAAGACAACGTTTAGCGACTGAATTTAGAGACAAGAGATACTCTGTAGCTAAATAACGACGTATTAGCGACTAATTTTATAGTTTATCACCAAATAAGCTACAAAATAATTCGTATCAAATATAGTGGCGGATTAGCGACAAAAATTTATATTCGTCGCTAAAATTGATTTTACCTACAAAATTAGTGACGAAAGTGGGGCGACAAAAATTATTAAAACTTAGCGACGGATTTAACGTCAAAAAATCTGTCGCTGCATTCATTTTACTTATCAAGACATTCCAAAGTTAGCTGCGACAAAAAATTTCGTCGCTAGTTTTCTTAAAATAAAATTTCATTAGTTATTATAAGCGATAGAAATTAGGTCCGTCGTTATTTCTATTGCTAAATTTTCGTCCTAAAAATGAAATTACCTTAGTTAAAAGATATTCCAACAATTAGGGCAAAAACACACCCACTTTCTCTCCTCTCTATCAGATTCCCACTTTCACTCCTCTTCAACAATGTAAGTTTTTTTCTGCAAATATAAAAAAATGGGCGTGAACTAGGGTTGATGTCTGAAAAATAGAAGAAGACTTTCGAAATTGTAAAATTTTTGCTGCAGAATTCTGAAATTCGAAGTTGTGCGTTGATTTTAGGGATTGTATGTCCTTGATACAGTAAGCTTCTTTGTGATTTCATTCCTGTCTTGTAGATCTGGGCGAGAATCATGTTCATCATGTCTTGTGCTTATATCATGGAACATGACTGGAACTCCTTAAATCTAACTAAAAAGGAAAGTGTCTGATTATCTGCAAGCTAATTCAATGCCTAGCAAATGGATGTCACAATATATAAGCCACGATTTTTATCTTCTGCAATGCAGTGACTTTCTGTGGGATTTTGTGTTATTTTTTGGATAATTTTTTGGGGAAGTGTTCAGGAAATAAAATCTGAGCTAAAATATGTGAAAAAACAATGAATACTCCTATAAGTTCTACTAAAAAATAGATCTGGGTGTTTTGTGTAAGAATTTTCGTCCACCTGTTAACTTGATCATGTGTTGGATTAAAGTGAGGGTGGCTGGTTGTTAAGATATGTTGGTCATCTTCTTTCATGTCTGAAGATTGGAAATAAGTTAGATGTTCTTGATAAAAATGGTCTCTTCCTGTCATGCCTGAAGTAAAAACGAATTGATTAAATTTTGTATGTATGTTAGTTCAATATCGTTGGGTATCCTTGATTAGATCGGTGGATCTCTTTGAATTGTCGTTATCATTCTAGAATCATGAGGTATTAGATCAATTTTCACATGAGTTTCAATTTGCAGAAGGTTTGTTAGCCACTTAATATTCATGACTTTCATGTTTGAATTAACTGTAAGCATCCTTAGTCATAATGTGAAATTATGGAGGAGCTCATTGAAAGCAAATGGAATTACCAACAGTTATCTCAGTATTAATTGTTAAGTGTTAATTGAGTCTTATTAAATAAATAACTCTAAGGTCTTGTTTATTTTAATATTATATAGTAACATGGAAAATCTAGAGCATGATTGGATGTACAAAAGGTTGGATGACCGAGGAAGTATTAATTCATGTTTCATAACTGGTGCAAACAAGTGTCTCCAGTTTGCTTGTCCTCAGCGCAATCATGTGAGTGGTGACAATGTTAGATGTCCATGTAAAAAATATCACAACTTTAAATACATGGATTTTGAAATTGTTAAATTGCACCTTTATCAGTATGGATTTGTTGATAACTATTTTCTTTGGAAGTATCAAGGAGAAAAAAAATGTGACTGGTGAGATGTCTTATATTGGTGATTTGCATAGTGGCGCTCAACCTGAATCGAGATATGAGAATCCATATCGATAAATGGTCTTGGATGCATCTGGACCCAATTTTGGCCATGGTTTGAGCTGGCAGTCTTATAATAATACTGAACATGAGTCGTCTCATTCTTATGAACCTTCAATGGAGGCGGAGCCTAATCCTTCAATGGAGGAAGAGCCTAATCCTTCAATGAAGGAGGAGCCAAATCTTGAGTGCCAAAGGTTTCATGATTTGCTATAGGCAGCTGATGCAAAATTATACCCTGGTTCTTCCCTTTTAAACTCGCAGTAGTTTTCAGGAGGCTAAATATTAAAATGGAGAATACTTTATCACAAAGATGTTATAACAAAATGATGCGATTGTTGAAAGAGGTTTTACCAGAAGATAACACAATGCTTGATAACTATTATGAGACCAAGAAGCTAGTGCGTAGCTTGAGTTTTCCAGTTAAAAAGATTGATTTTTTTTAATTCTGGGTGTATGTTGTATTGGGGTGAAGATGAGGACCTTACATCTTGCAAGTTTTGTGGCCACCAAAGGTACAAACGTCGTGTCGGTTCTCGTAAGAGAAAATTAATCCCTTACAAAAAATGTATTATTTTCCTTTGATTCTTACATTGCGGAGATTATATGCATCTCATGCTATAGCCGCTGATATGAGATGGCATCAAGAGCACATACAAGAGGAGGGCGTAATGCGTCATTCATCAGACTCTAAGGCTTGGAAACATTTCAATGAAACTCATTCATTTTTTGGTGCTGAACCAATGATGTGAGGTTGAGATTATATATTGATGGTTTTCAGCCATTTGGTCATTCAGGGAGGAAATACTCTTCATGGCCAGTGATTGTCACTCCATACAATTTGCCTCTAGGGATGTGTATGAAAGAGGTTTACATGTTCTTAACTATCATTGTTCTAGGGTCAAACAACCCTAAACAAAAAATTGATGTTTATCTACAACCTTTAATAAAGGAATTACCCTTTGTCGCGCTCCCTTTTTTCTCTCCTTTCGGATCAGTCAAGATTTTTGACATTATTGGGACAACTCGTTTCCTACCCGTCCCTTCTCAATGGTCCTGGAGGAAATTAGGACCTCTACCTATAGGCAGTTCTAGGCATACCCCTAAGGTTTAAAAGGAGAAAATACTAGGCGACATGCAAGAACAAATAGGACTTTAGCAAATAAAGGCAGGAAAGAACAACTAAGAGGCTCAGATTTACCTTCACAGATAATGCACGTAAACAGCACGACTCAAACACAAACAAGAGGCATTTTTATTAGACAGGATCCTAAAGCATGATGTCTAAGTGAATATCAAAACACAGAAAATATGCAGTTTTATTTTATAAACCTAGAAGCAGGGGCCTTAGTTAGTTTGCCTATTGATTTTAAGCCTATTAACCATTAAGCAGTNGGGGGGGGGGGGGATAATGCACAATAGTTACCAGAATTGTTAAAAACTGTTTAGAAGTTGTTATACCTTAAGCATGCTGTTCTAAGTGTTGCAAAATACATGGATCATTACCAATTTATTTAAAACAGGATGATCAAATGTGAGATTGTCTTATGTCCATTTTCATGCATTAGTAATTTAACTAGGTGTGACTGGGCGAGATCATAAAGCATGGTATCTACTACGCACATGGAGATGCAGAATGGTTGCAGAATTCCTAAAGCATGATTTCTAAATGCACAGGAAGTTACAGCATAATTTTAGGATGTGCAGGAACAACATATTTTATGTTGATGCTATTATTTAGCCTAGAAGCAGGATTTCTAAGTGATAAATAGTGTCAAATGAGATGTTGAAGCAGTAAACCTAAAACATGATATCTAATGCATGACATGCTTAGAATGTATTTGTCCTAAACATGGATTCTAATGCACATATAGGAAATATAAACCTAAGGCATGGTTTCTACCCCTTGATATTGATAACATATATAGCTACCCTCCCCTTTTCACTAGCCAACCCCAATATTCATTTACAATAATTATTACAAACCAATATTGAATGAAAAGATAAAGAAAAATAAGAAGTTACACTATAGGGAGCCTGAAAACAGGCCCAGATTTCCAGAACCTCAAATGCCCAAATGTTTCATAGCCTTTCTCGTATCTGGATGTGTCAGAGTTCCCTAAGGACCTCAAGGGATCCTGGGCAGTGCTCGCACCCAGATTTCACCACCATAACTGAGTAAGTGCAGTATGGAAGTGCCAGCTCCAATGCATTAGAGTTCAGAGGGATCTCATAGGGATCCCTAAGTAGTCACACATTGGAGGGGCAGAACTTAAGGACCTAAAAGTAGAGTGAGAGTGCTAGACATAGTTTTGGAAAAGTTTTAGTAGGAAAGAAGTGTGAAAAGAAACTTAGTTGAAATAGTTTTGTAAATAAGAGAGTTGTTTAGTAAAACAACTTTTGAAAATAGTTGTGTAATTAAACAAACAGCAGGTCAGTCAAACAAGTTTATCAACACTCAGAGAACAAACCTTCACACATGGTTAATTGGGGATTGGGGACAAATAGAGCATGTATGGTTAACACATAACATGCAGAAGTCCTTTGCACTTGGTGCAGATAGTAACACATAGATTCAGGAGTACTAATTAGACATAATTACAGAATCTGAAATGCTTAGGGGATTCAGTAGAGTATAGGATTTCATACTAAACATGATTGAGCATTAAGACAACTTAGTATAATAAATCAATAAGTGCATACAAGAATCAGGCAATAGCACACAAGCATTAAAAAAATAGGGTAAAGTCAGGTTACTGATTCATAAGAGCATGTTGACCCTAAAGAGGTAAGACATAACTAGCACACTTAGATGAAGCAAAGAGGGCAATTACATGTCGAACAAAAAAACTGTAATGACCCGACCGGTCGTTTTGAGCTCTAGTGCGTCGTTCAGCGGTTTGAAGTCGTGAGCAGCTCCATTTCAGGTATTATGACTTGTAGGTGCGTTCGGAATTGAATTTCGGAAAGTTTAGAGTTGGTTTGGAAAGAAAATTCCCATTTTAGAAGTCTTAAGTTGGAGAAATTGACTAAGATTAGAATTTTGAGTAAACGACCTCCGAATCAGGATTTGAAGGTTTCTGTAGGTTCGTATGATGATTTCGGACTTGGGCGTATGTCCGGATCAGGATTTGGATAACCCGGTAGCGTTTCGATGCATATTATGGAAGATAGCATTTTAGAAGAATTTCATAAATTTGGGCTGTAAGGCATTTCAGTGTTATTTATGTCCGTTTAGGATTCCGAGATTGGGAATAGCTCCGTATGGTGATTCAGGAGTTGGGAGCACGATCGTAAGTGAATTCGATTGTATGTAGGTTATTTTGAATTCATTTGGCTAAAGATAGAAATTTGAAGGTTTTCGAGAAATCCGATCGGAAGTGGAAATTTTGATTTCGGGGTCGGAATGCGATTCCGGAAGTTGGAGCATGTCCGTAATGTCGAATATGACTTGTGTGCAAAATTTGGGGTCAATTGGACGTGATTTGATAGGTTTCGGGATCAGATTTAGAAGTTGGAAATTTCTAAGTTCATGAAGTTGGGATTTGGGTACCATTCGTTTTTTCGATGTTGTTTGATGTAATTTGAGGCCTCGAGCAAGTCCGCATTATGTTTTGAAACAGGTTGGTATAATTGGACGGGGTCCCGGGGGGCCTCGGGTGGATTCCGGGTGATTAACGGATCAATATTTGAAGTTAGAAGAAGGCTGGAATTGGTGTCATCTGGTGTGACCGCACCTGCGAGGCTTTGGCCGCAGGTGCGGCTATGGCGTCGCAGGTGCGAAGAAGTGGTGGTCTGACTAGGTGCGCAGGTGCGATGATATTTCCGCACCTGCGAAGTCGCAGATGAGGGCTATGGGGCGCAAGTGCGAAGTTGGCTTGAGCTGCGGAAAACCGCAGGTGCGAGAATTGGATGTAGTTGCGAAAAATGGCCTGGGCAGAATGTTTTAAAACCGAGATTTGTTGGTCATTTCCTTCCATTTTCCTTTGGTTTGGACGTTTTGAGGAGCTTCAAGAGTGGGTTTTCGTCAAGCATCACAAGGTAAGTAATTCTTTCATGTTTCTAAGTTAGATACAAGGTTACTGCATGGAATTATACATGAAAATTGTGGAAAATTTTGGAAAATATTGAAAACCTAGGAATGGAATTTTGGATTTCTACCACGAATTTGAGCGTGGAATTTAGAGTAAATTGTATATTTGAACTAATAAAGTTATGGGTAGAATATATCTTCGAGAAATTTTGAATTTCGGGCACGTGGGCCCGGGGGCATTTTGGTCAATTCACTGAGCGGGATTGGGAAATTATATAATTTGGAATTGTTGCAAATAGTAGAGTATATTTTCATTGGTTTGCCGTTATTTGAATAGTTTTGGGGCGTTGTGCGTCCGTTGGAGTCGTCGGAAGGGCTTGGAAGCCGGTTATGGAATTTCGGAGCGAGGGAATCTCCTTTCTAACTTTGTGAGGGGAAATTGTCCCCCTAGGTGAACTAATTAAGTATGTGCTATTATCTTCGGGGGCTACGTATGCACGAGTTGACGGGAGTCCGTGCGTAGTTACTATTATGCCATGTCCGAGTAGTCTAGGACCCACTAGCATGCCTTATGTGTTGTACCTCTGATCCTGCCTGTAATATTAGACTGCTAATATAATCAAAATCGTAATTGAATATTTAAAAAAGACTAGAGTTCATTTTCTTAATCATCTAAAAAGAGAATTGATTCCTCCGTAGATAATTGTATACCTGATAGGGTTATATTATGGAATAGTATTAAACTGGCAAATGAGTTTCAAAACAAGATTTAAAAGCTATATTTCATGTTCCTTTAAGAATAATTTTACCACTTTCCTGAGAAAACTGCTTTCTTGATAAAAATGCAAATTTATTATGTGAATATGTTCACATATGAGCACTTGAGTCGCAGGTATGATTCGCGAGCAGGCTAGCCTTATTATTTTTATGTTGACCACGTCGCATGATCGATTCGCGAGTGGGGAAAAATACATGCATCTATGGTTCGAGCCGTTCGACCCTTCGACAGTGAATATTTTATTATTGGTGGTCTGCGCCGTTCGACCCTCGGCATTGTTTGCGCATGATATTTACTGCGTATTTGCTGTGATTTTGCTTGATTACTGGCCTGAAATTTTAAGTTGTCAAGTGAAATGACAGAGATTTAAAGTTATTAAAGATTTTTGGAAGAAGTTGTTCCTTCCGGTTGATTATTTGTTATTTGATTAAATCACCCATGTTGATTAAATTTTATTAATATGACGAAGATTTAAAGTGTTAAATGTGGAAGGAATTGATATTGTTTATCCAGATTTTAATAAATTGCCTACGATAATCATGATTAGTGTCACACTCGAATATACTAAATTGACCTCTAGCAAGTGTCTAATTCGACCTCTCGTCACTACCTCTCTGAGGTTAGGCGGGCGACTTACTGAGTACACGTTATTTTTGTACTCATGCTACACTTGCTGTGCATTTTTATTGCACATGTACTTTCATAGCGATGTGGCGAATATAGAGACTTAGGTGAGCTGCATCATCCGGAGGCGATCCGCAGCTGACAGAGTCTGCCTCATACTGTATTACATTATTTTAAATTCCTTGTCCACTTGTATTCCGGACAAGCTTTGTAGATATTATAAAATTTCTTACAAATTGCTCATGTACTTGTGACACCGGGTTCTGGGATGTGTTGGGATATATTTTGCTGAAATGGAATATTTAAACCATTGTATTTAATTAACGGATTTTTATTTAGTTACTATGTAATAAAGTGAAAGGTAATCTTTTTCATAAATGCTAAAACAGGAAATTATTTCAATTAATTAATGATTGGCTTGCCTGACAATGATGTCTGGTGCCATCGCGACCTTATGGATTTTGGGTCGTGATAACATGGTATCAGAGAACTAGGTTCCCTTAGTTCTCACGAGTCATGAGCAAGTCTAGTAGAGTCTTGCAGATCAGTACGGAGACGTCTGTACTTATTTTCGAGAGGCTACATGGCTGTTAGTAGTACTTCCCTTCTTGATTACTCATCGTGCAATTCGATTCCTTTGAGGCTTATGCCTATGTTTATTCCTACTCAATCTTACACATCGCGAAGCGCTTGCTATGAATCAGGAATTTGAGGAATTGAAATGGTGCTACGGATGTAATTCGAGATGTTTCCATCTGTAATTGGTTGGGGCTGTTGTTATGACGCTGCAAAAGAATAATGTGTTGTTTCAGCTCAGTAGCGGTGTTTGTGAGAGCCTTAAGGCTATGCTCAGGTTGTGATGATGCTTGCGATTGGTTATCGCGCAATGTCGATATGATGATAGAATGTTTGCCCGTATGTTGGGGGTGATGAATGGTTTGAAGAGAGGTCTTCTCAGGGTGTGATTTCGAGATTTCAGTATTTTAGTTCTGGCAGAGGATAGGCATTTGGACTATAGGTGGTCAGGTTTTGGATTGATAAAGCAGTAGGACTTGGTGTTTTCAAGTAAGGTGGGATATTCACCTGTGACGTGAAGTCGTCTTCATTGATCGAATGGAATGTGTTAAGTTTGTCGGTTCTATGGTTTCTTCGATTGCGTGGGGTCAGATTATTGAGAAGAAGTATTGAAGAATGCGGTTGACAGAGACCGTGAGGTGCGGTGGTTCAGTACCGGATAAGTGTTGATAATGAAGGAAACTAGAGAAAGATGATCTTCGAAGAGTTTGAAGTCGTGGTGATCTGCTGGTTTAAGAGCTATAAAGAATGATATTGAATTGAGGCTAGGCTGTGGTTCCATTTCTAAGAGGCCAGGTGTAAGAAGCGGAAGTCAAGCAGTCGCAAGTGGGGGAGCGGCAACATAGCTTGGAATTTGAAGATATTGTCGTGCATTTAATGGATGTCCATGAGGAGCGGACGGACTAGTAAAGTTGGTAAATGAAGCAGGGCATATGATGGGGTATTCATGTTACAGAGAAGCGTGCATTTCAGCATCGTTGGAAGGCGTCAGTGGGTGATTTCCACAGGTGGGTTATCTTCTGTGAGTAGGTTGGCAAGTCTCTGTGAGGGAATCTAGTAGCTGTTCGGTAGGAGGCAGGATGTGTGAATGATGCTAGAGAATTTGAGTATTTAGGGGGTGCTAATAATAGAATTTGGAAGAGTTGGACGGATTGGTTGAGCAAGATCATGTTAACAAAGGAGAAAGGGTCTCAGCAGGGCCTAGAGTGGTGCAAGGAGTAGCTTCGGGCTAAGTGGGGGAGTCCCACCATCTGCAGTTGGATTGTAGGATTGTCTTCTCATGGGGTTGCAGATTGACGGCGTGTCGGCAAGTTATCACAGCTATGGGAAAAGAGTAAAATGGTGATTGTGCGTGGAATTTGATGAATGTGTGCAAAAGTTGGCCCTGTCAGACCGGGGTTAGGCTTTGGAAGATTCAGAATTTATGCTTAAGGCATAGGCGAGTTGTAAGGATAGTGACTCGGTCACGTATTTCATTGAAAGGGGTGTTCATGTGTTAGGAGAGCCTTGGAGTTGATTGTATTCGGGGCCAGTCATAGTGGGTGAGTCTCAGTAGCGGTCCTAGTGAATTCAAAGTTAAGAATGCATTGTTTAAGGGTTTCAAGTAGTAGTATGATCGAGGATTGAGCTTATGCAGCGTAATTTCCCGAGAAAAGGAAAATGATTAGAGTTCTATGATATGTCTCAATGTGCAGGATAGTATTGGAGGAGTGAGGGAAATAAACTCCGGATTGTAGAAAGATTATCAGGAGGGTATGAGACGGGTTGCGGGATTTAGGCAGCATAGTCTCGTGAATCAAGGTCACTCGGGATGAGTGAGGGTTGAGTTTGCTATGAGTTGAAGGAAGTTTCTATTATTCCTGAAGCAATTGAAGATGATTAAAAGAAGATAGATTGATTAGCCATGGTTGAAATGGCACATTTACGGCAGTGATCAGTTCCTTCGATGTGATTAAGTCACGCATGTGGTTTGTGCCGGTGTGTGCGGGGCTCGTCTGCCATCGTAATGGATTTCATGTGGGAGAATTTGAGTGCTATGGCCTGTCAGGTGTAGGCGGATCCCGGAAAGGTTATGGTGGTATAGACTACTAGTTAAGGATTTGCATGTTGGATGATTGTGAGAATTCACTCGTGAATTAAGATGGTACTCTTGAATTGAGTTAAGTAAAAGTTCTCTATATGATGAAGTGTTCACCCTACTGGTGGTTCAGAAGTTATGATGGAATTCTTGCGCTACCTCATATTGGCATGTTAGGTGCGGTAAGCAGTATGTAATTGGAAGGAAGAATCGAGATTGCGATTCGGTGTTAAGAAGGATGTCATGAGCTCGGATGAGAAAGAATAAGGGATTTGAGTGTTTAGAGTAAGCTGGTGTTGTCTTCAGTGTCACATGAGATCGGTGTTTGGTGAAAGAGGCTTTGCATCCTCGTTTTGGGTTCTTCATTTGCTTTGCAGCATTAGGCTGGTCGGTGGTATAGATGTGCAGACTTGTTGCCTTGTGTGGAAGGTCGTGGAAGCATGACCGCGGGAAGATTGTATAAGTGTGACATGTAGTCACCTGATTGGTTGAAGATTCAGACCAAGTATAAGGAAGTGCAACATTGTTTATTTGAGATTTTATTCCTGGAGGGCGTTCGGTTCAGTTGATTGCGGATTATGGGGTGTTTGTCCCGGTGATGATGGTGGTTATCGTGTATTATGAGAGAAAGTGGGTTAATACGGACCCAGGTAAAGCTATTATCTTAGTTTGGTGCGAGCAAGGTAGATTCGATGTTTGTGGATGGATTTAAATATGATTATGGGCCCCGTATGAGTCAGTCATGTTCATTTCAGGAGAGCACTTTTTCATGGAAAGGTATTAGAACAGTAGATGTTGTTCTGTCTTCGTCAAATTCATGTGATATTATGATTGTGCCGTGTGAGTTGTGAAACGACTTGATAATTTCCTATGTTTTGAAGTCCCGTGTAGTCAGGATGTTACGTGAGCAGGATAGCTCTTGAGATCTAGAGTGTGCATATATATATATATATATATCGCACCTCAGTTGTGCTTGAGTTTTGTAGCATACGGCTTTATCAGTCTCCCCAGGATGGTATTATGCACTTAGAGTGCTTATGATCGATACTTAGTAATTTGTAATAGTGAGCAAATCAGCTCCGTATATATATTCTTATGTAAATTTTATGTGTGGATCAGGTGGCACGTCGCCACGGGTATGTTATTCGGATCGGGTTGCACGCCGCAGCAGTGTGATGATGATTAAGGTTACTATATTTATTTTTCGTATGTTCTACCTCCTATTTTCTGAGAAAAGTTCATATTAGTTGCGTGAGTTGAATAGTCCCTTCCTGAGTTATTTCTTATTATCATGTTCGAGTTATGGCCTATTGGTGCGATCTGGTATCATGTGAGGTTTTCGGTCATGTTTGGGGTGATTTGTTGTCTGAGCAGTTCATACGGGGTGAGACGAGATTATCGGATCAGGGATCAATGCGATAAGGTTATGTGAAATGTATATTAAAGAACAAATACCATTATTCAGGTTCATAATGAGGTGATGATTCTAGTCAAGACGAGATATTCAATGATTTGTTAACTCTGAAATTGGGTATTTCTACACATCTCCTCCGTTGTGGTGGTTTCGTCAGCATTATAGCAGGATGTATGTATATTTGTTATGAGGTGCATCAGGAGCATCAGATTCATGAAATTTGGCTATTAAGGTTCAGGGAACGTCATTGTAATTAGATGATGAATTTTGCGGTGCGTGGTGCTAATTCAGCAAAGGTATGCAGTCATGTTCTAGTATATTGTGTGGTAGTTGATACGGTGTTTATATATTGGAATTAGGCCTGGCAGAGAATTTCAAGTGTTGGAACTGGATTCTAAGCTTATGGTATGGATAAAAGAGGATATCTTCATATTTGATCAAGCTAATATACTCAACTGGGTTGTGGTAGCACGGTCAGGTGCACGAGGTGTTAAACAGTGATTTCAGATAACTCCAAAGCAGTTCTTAGCACGTTTAAGGACGAATGTCTGTTTAAGTGGGAGAGAATGTAACGACCCGACCGGTCGTTTGAGCTCTAGCACGTCGTTCAGCGGATTGAAGTCGTGAGCAACTCCATTTAAGGTATTATGACTTGTAGGTGCGGTCGGAATTGAATTTCGGAAAGTTTAGAGTTGGGTTGGAAAGAAAATTCCCATTTCAGAAGCCTTAAGTTGGAGAAATTGATTAAGATTGGAATTTTGAGTAAACGGCCTCCGAATCAGGATTTAAAGGTTCCTGCAGGTTTGAATGATGATTTCAAACTTGGGCGTATGTCCGGATCGGGATTTGGATAACCCGGCAGCGTTTCGATGCATATTATGGAAGATAGCATTTTAGAAGAATTTCATAAATTTGGGTTGTAAGGCATTTAAGTGTTATTGATGTCCGTTTAGGATTTCGAGCCTGGGAATAGCTCCATATGGTGATTATGGAGTTGGGAGCGCGATCGGAAAGTTAATTCGGATGTCCGTAGGTTATTTTGAAGTCATTTGGATAAAGATAGAAATTTGAAGGTTTTCGAGAAATTCGACCGGAAGTGAAAATTTTGATATCGGGGTCGAAATGCGATTCCGGAAGTTGGAGCAGGTCTGTAATGTCGAATATTACTTGTGTGCAAAATTTGGGTTCAATCGAATGTGATTTGATAGGTTTCGACATCAGATGTAGAAGTTGGAAATTTCTAAGTTCATGAAGTTGGGATTTGGGTGTGATTCGTGGTTTCGATGTTGTTTGATTTGATTTGAGGCCTCGAACAAGTCCGTATTATCTTTGGAACAGGTTACTATAATTGGACGGGGTCCCGGGGGGACTCGGGTTGATTCTGGGTGATTAACGAATCAATATTTGAAGTTAGAAGAAGGCTGGAATTGTTGTCATCTAGTGTGACCGCACCTGCGAGGCTTTGGTCGCAGGTGCGGCTATCACATCGCAAGTGCGAAGAAGTGGTGATCTGACTGGGAGCGCAGGTGCGATGATATTTCTTCACCTGTGAAGTCGCAGATGCGGGCTATGGGGCGCAAGTGCGAAGTTGGCTTGAGCTGAGGAAAGCCGCAGGTGCGGAGGTTTGGTCGCACCTGCGGAATCGCAGGTGCGAAAAATGACCTGGGCAGAATGTTTTAAAACCGAGATTTGTTGGTCATTTCCTTCCATTTTCCTTTGGTTTGGACGATTTTGAGGAGCCTCAAGAGTGGGTTTTCGTTAAGCATCACAAGGTAAGTAATTCCTTCATATTTCTAAGTTAAATACAAGGTTATTGCATGGAATTATACAAGAAAATTATGGAAAATATTGAAGAAAACCTAGAAATGAAATTTTGGATTTCTACCACGAATTTGAGCATGGAATTTAGAGTAAATTGTATATTTGAACTAATAAAGCTATGAGTAGAATATATCTTCGAGAAATTTTGGATTCCGGTCACGTGGGCCCGGGGGCATTTTGATCAATTCACTGAGCGGGGTTGGGAAATTATATAATCTGGAATTGTTGCAAATAGTAGAGTATATTTTCATTGGTTTGCCGTTATTTGGATAGTTTTGGGGCGTTGTGCGTCTGTTGGAGTCGTCGGAAGGGCTTGGAAGCCGGTTATGGAATTTTGGAGCGAGGTAATCTTCTTTCTAACTTTGTGAGGGGGAATTGTCCCCCTAGGTGAACTAATTAAATATGTGTTATTATCTTCGGGAGCTACGTACGCACGAGTTGACGGGAGTGCGTAGCTACTATTATGCCATGTCTGAGTAGTCTAGGACCCACTAGCATGCTTACGTGTTGTACCTGTGATCCTGCCTGTAATATTAGACTGCTAATATAATCGAAATCGTAAATTAATAACTAAAGAAGACTAGAGTTCATTTTCTTAATCATCTAAAAAGAGAATTGATTCCTCCGTGGATAATTGTATACATGATAAGGTTATATTATGGAATATTATTGAACAGGCAAATGAGTTTCAAAACAAGATTTAAAAGCTATATTTCATGTTCCTTTAAGAAGAATTTTACCACTTTCCTAAGAAAACTGCTTTCTTGATAAAAATGCGGATTTATTATGTGAATATGTGTACATATGAGCACCTGAGTCGCAGGTATGATTCGCGAGCAGGCTAGCTTTATTATTTTTATGTTGACCGTGTCGCATGATCGATTTGCGAGTGGGAAAAAATAGATGCATCTATGGTTCGAGCCGTTCGACCCTTCAGCAGTGCACAATTTATTATTATTGGTCCGCGTCGTTCGACCCTCGACATTTCTTGCGCATGTTATTTACTGCATATATGCTGTGATTTTGGCTGATTACTGGCGAAATTTTAAGTTGTCAACTGAAATGACAGAGATTTAAAGTTATTAAAGATTTTTGGAAGAAGTTGTTCCTTCTGGTTGATTATTTTTTATTTGATTAAATCACCCATGTTGATTAAATGTTATTAATATGACTAAGAATTAAAGTGTTAAACATGGAAGGAATTAATATTGTTTATTCCTGATTTTAATAAATTATCTATGATAATAATGCTTAGTGTCACACTCGAATATACTATATTGATGTAACGACTCGGCCGGTCGTTCCGTGAGATTTACCCCATTTCTGCATTTTGTTATATATTACTATCCTATTTTTGTTGTGATGGATCAGTTGGTTTGGGTCCGGAGTGGTTATGGTGAGAATTGAGGCATTTAGTCTCTCAAAGTAGCCTAATAGTTGAGAAAGTAAACTAAGAGTTGACTTATTGGTAAACAACCTCGGAATGCAGATTTTATGGCTCGGATCGCTTCGTTAGGTGATTTGGGACTTAGGAGTGTGTTCAGAATATTTTTGTGGTGTCCGGTGTAGAATTAGGCCCGAATTGGCTATTTTGGGTCGACAGGTCAGGAAGCTGAGGTCTAAGGATATAGTTTCAGTGAAGGTTCAGTGGAGAGGGCAGCCGGTGGAGGATACCACCTGTGAGACCGAGAGGGAGATGCGGGACAGATATCCTCACTTATTCGAGACTCCAGGTATGTTTCTAGACCCGTTCGAGGATGAACATTTGTTTAAGAGGGGGAGGATGTAACGACCCCGGCCGGTCGTTCCGTGAGATTTACCCCGTTTCCCCTATTTCTGCATTTTGTTATATATTACTATCCATTTTTTGTTGTCCCGGGTCAGTTGGTTCGGGTTCGGAGTGGTTATGGTGAGAATTGAGCCATATAGTCTCTCAAAGTAGCCTAATAGTTGAGAAAGTCAACTGAGAGTTGAATTATTGGTAAACAAACTCGAAATGCGGATTTTATGTTTCAGATAGCTTCGTTAGGTGATTTGGGACTTAGGAGTGTGTTCAAAATATTTTAGTGGTGTCCGGTGTAGAATTAGGCTCGAATTGGCGAAAGTTAGTTTTTGGTGATTTTCGATCAGCAGTGGAAAATGGGCTATCGGGGTCGGAATGGAATTCCGAAAGTTGGAGCAGGTTCGTAATGTCATTTTGGATGTGTCTGCAAAATTTCAGGTCAATCGGAGGTGTTTTGGTTAGTTCGGCATAGTTGGCGAAATTTGGATGTTTCAAAGTTCATAGGCTTGAATTTGATGTAATTTTGGTGTTTTCGTGTTGTTTTCGTGTTTCGAAGGCTCGAATAAGTTGGAATAATGCTATGGGGTGTGTTGGTAAGTTTGGTTGGGGCCTCGAGGGGCTCGGGATTGATTTCGGATGGTTGGTGGGGTTTTTGAACTTGGAAATTTGCAGCAATAGCTGCTGGTGTGAAGTTCTGGTGTTGACCGCACCTGCGATAGGGAAGCCACAGGTGCGATGTTGCAGGTGCAAAGTTTTGGCTGCACCTGCGAAGCCGTAGGTGCAGAATTGGTCCGTTAAGTGGGATTCCGCAGGTGCGCACCTGGGACCGCAGGTGCGACTAAATGTCCGCAGGTGCGGAAATGACTGGCAGAAACAGTATATAAAGGGCCTCTGCGAAAATTTTCTTATTTTCACCATTTTTGCATGTGGCAGGAGTTCTTTGAAGGCAATTTGGAGAAGGAAACTCGAGATTCTTTAGTAAAGGTAAGTTCTTTGGTTACTAACATCGTTTCTATGCTATTTTGTTCGGATTAGGCTTGAAAATTTAAGGATGTAAGTAGAAAAGGTTGGGAAGAAGGGGGTGGAGAATTGGAATTTCTTTTGAGGTTTTGGGTAGGCAATTATGATCCGATTGTGATGATTTTGGTATGAGTAGAATCGTGGGATGATGAGGTTTCTAGTGATGTTAAAATTATCGAATTTCGAGACATGGGCCCGGGGCTCGGGTTTGGCCGAATTTTGAGATTTTTGTGTAATTTGATAGTTTTCGATTGGGTTGTGTTCCTTGGTTATATATTAATGATGTTAAACTGGTTTTGGCTAGGTTCGGAGCAATCGGGAGCCAATTTGAGGGGCAAGAGCATTGCGGACTAGTGTTGTGGCCCGGTAGAGATAAATAATGGTTATAAATCTTGTCATGAGGGTATGAAACCCCGGACTACATGTTTTCTCACTGATTTTGGAATGGCGCACATGTCGGATGATGAGTATGTGGCGCACACTAATTTTTGGATTGGACTAGGTCCTCTCCGCGGCAACTAATGAGTTGCATATTTACTCAAAACCTTATGTTAAATTATGTTCTAAAGATATGTGAAATATCTGGGCTATAAGCCGTGTTTGGGGCCTCGTGCCGATCTGTTTAAACCCCTTGGGGGCTTTTTACTACTGTTTTTCCTCACTATTTGTTGATGATTTCACTTAGCCTCATTGTGCATACTGTTGTTCGAAACTCAACCTGATTTACACTACATGAAATTTAAAAATGATGTTGTGGGTCGAGTACCCTGTTTTACTAATTTGCCCGAGGGGCCTTTTGAGTGATTCTGCTGAGTGTGGCCGAGGGCCAAGAGTGATGGTGAGGTGCTGAGTGATATTAGCGCTTGGGTTGAAGGAGCCCCTCCGGAGTCTGTACACTCCCCCAGTGAGCCCACTGAGTGCCGAGTGACGAGTGATTGGGAGGCATGAGTGAATGTGAGGTGGTGAGTGATTGTGAGGTGCTGAGTGATTGTGAAGCATACCCGAGGGGCTGATTATGATACATGTTTTTGCCCGAGGGGCTACTTATGATTTTACTACATTCATTTGCATACCAAATCCTTCGTTTTAAAGTTGTTAAAAATGTGCATTCTTTAAAGGACTTTTTCTGAAATTGATTTTAAGGCATGGTGATTTCGTATATCTATGTTTATACTGTTGGAAAGTAAGGCTGTGTATATTGTGATTTGATGACACTGATTTTATGTGTTTCCTTGCTGCTTAGACTTGATTTATTTTCATTACTATTGAGTTGGTGTGCTCATATTACTCTCTGCACCTCTTTGTGCAGATTCAGGAGCAGATATCGAGCATTAGCATTTTATTCCGCGTGGAGCCAGATTGCGGGATATAGAGGTAGCTGTTCAACGTCCGCAATATCTCTATTTTCCCTTCTTGTTCTATTTGGCTTATTTCTCTAGATGCTCGTGACATGTTGGCTTCGAGTTTTGGGGTTGGCGGTAATGTATAATATGGGCCTATTATATTAAGTAATTTCTGTATATTTTTGTGAAATGCTTGAAACTTTATTGGGAATTTTTGAAATGAAATTGCGAACATGCGGTAGTCGGCTAGCCTAATTCCACGATAGGCACCATCACGGCCGGTTAGGATTTGGGGTCGTGACAGTTTGGTATCAGAGCCCTAGGTTAAATAGGACTCAACGGTCAAGAGCATGTTTAGTAGAGGGCGAGGATGCCCAGGGATTTCTAGATAGGTGCCAGAGGATACTGCGTACCGCGGTTATTTTGGAGACCAGTGGGGTCTCATTTGTTACATTTCAGTTTGCAGGTGCTGCCTTTACCTGGTGGGAGTCATTCGAGAGGCGTAGACCGGTTGGTTCATCACCTCTTACCTGGCAGCAGTTCTCCACGGTCTTTTTGGAGAAGTATGTTCCTCAGTCCCACAGAGAGGAACAACGTAGGCAGTTTGAGCAGCTGCGCCAGGGAGAGTTATCAGTCACTCAGTACGAGATGAGGTTTTCCGAGTTGGCTAGGCATGCTTTTGAGATTATCCCTACTGATAGGGAGAGGGTGAGGAGGTTTGTAGATGGTCTTTCTTACAGCTCTTGTTATTTATGACTCGGGAGAGAGTATCGGGTGCTTCATTCGAGCAGGTTGTTGACATAGCTCGAGATATTGAGTCCATTCGCTGCCAGGAGCGGGAGGAGAGGGAGTCCAAGAGGCCTCGTGGTTCGGGAAGTTCTAGTGGTGCTCCCTTCAGGGGACAGTTTCAGTAGGGTGGGGGCCGTTCATTCAGGCCTCCTCAGTCAAGCCGCCAATATATAGTGGTGCATCTTCGGGGCAGGGTCCCCGTGGTTCTCAGTCAGGACGTACTTCATTTGGTGCCCTCCCAGCTCAGAGTGCGGCTCGAGCACCTCCAGTTTAGGGTTCTTCTATGCAGGAGTCTTCCAGTGGCCTTACCGGTGCTATGGGTTTCTATCAGTCCCCCCTCCAGCTCCAGGGAGTTGTTTTGAGTGTGGAGAGTTCGGGTACGGGTGGAGGCAGTGTCCCCGCCGTTCCAGTGGATCTTCTCAGCAGAGGGTCCAGCCTTCGACTTCAGCTCCATTCACTTCACCACCCGCCCAGGCAGCCAGGGGTAGTGGTCAGTCAGCCAGAGGCCGCCCTAGAGGGGGAGGTCGAGCAGGGGGGAGGGGGGGTCAGGCTCGCATGTATGCATTTCCAGCCAAGCCGGATGTTATGGCCTCAGATGCCGTGATCGCAGGTATTGTCTCAATCTGTTTCCGTGATGCCTTGGATTTATTTGACCTTGGTTCTACATATTCCTATGTTTCTTCATATTTTGCCGGTTTTTTGGATATGCCCCATGAATCTCTAGTCATCTCTGTTCATGTGTCGACTCCGGTGGGCGATACAGTTATTGTGGACTCTGTGTATCGGCCGTGCATGATATCTATTGGGGGTCTGGAGACCCGAGTGGACCTACTGTTACTCAGGATGGACGATTTTGACGTGATATTGGGCATGGATTGGTTATCTCTGTGCCATGATGTTCTTGATTGTCACGCTAAGACCGTGACTTTAGCTATGCCGGGGCGTCCGAGGGTCGAGTGGAGAGGTTCTTCTGAGTATATGCCTAGCATGGTGACTTCTTACCTGAAGGCTCAACGCATGGTTGAGAAAGGGTGTTTATCGTATTTGGCCTTCGTGAGGGATGTCAGTGGTGAGACTCCCGCTATTGATTCAGTTCCGGAGGTTCGTGACTTTTCGAATGTGTTTCTTGCAGACTTGCCAGGTATGCCACCTGATAGGGATATTGATTTTGGTATTGACTTGGTGTCAGGCGCTCAGCCTATTTCTATTCCGTCTTATCGTATGGCACCAGCGGAGCTAAAGGAATTGAAGGAGCAGCTTCAGGAACTCCTGGATAAGGGGTTCCTTCGGCCTAGTGTGTCACCTTGGGGTGCACCGGTGTTGTTCGTAAAGAAGAAAGATGGGTCCATGCGTATGTGTATTGACTATCGGCAGTTGAATAGGGTTACGTTGAAGAACCGGTATCCCTTGCCCCGCATTGATGATTTGTTTGACCATCTTCAGGGAGCCAGAGTGTTTTCCAAGATTGATTTGAGGTCTGGGTATCATCACTTGAGGGTCCGATTTCTGACATTCCGAAGACTACTTTTAGGACCACATATGGTCATTATGAGTTCTTGGTTATGTCGTTTGTGTTGACCAATGCCTCAGCTGCATTCATGCAATTGATGAATAGTGTCTTTCAGCCTTATCTTGATTCCTTCGTCATTGTGTTCATTGATGACATCCTGGTTTATTCTTGTAGCTAGGAAGATTATGCTCATCATTTGAGAGTTGTGTTACAGAGGTTGAGGGAGGATAAGCTTTATGCAAAATTCTCCAAGTGTGAGTTTTGGCTTGGTTTGGTAGCCTTCTTGGGGCACGTGGTGTCTAGTGAGGGGATTCACGTTGATCCAAAGAAGATAGAGGTGGTGCAGAGTTGGCCCAGACCGTCCTCAGCTACAGAGATTAGGAGTTTCCTTGGTTTGGCGGGTTATTACCGTCTCTTTGTGGAGAGATGATCTTCTATCTTTGACCATATTGACCCAGAAGGGTACTCCGTTCAGATGGTCTGATGATTGCGAGGAGAGCTTTCAGAAGCTCAAGTCAGCATTGACTACATCTCCAGTACTAGTTTTGCCTGCTGGTTCGGGTTCTTACACAGTTTATCGTGATGCTTCTAGATTTGGATTGGGAGCGGTATTGATGCACGACGGTAGGGTGATTTCCTACGCCTCCAAACAGTTGAAGGTGCACGAGAAGAATTATCCAGTGCACGATCTTGAGTTAGCTGCCATTGTTCATGCCTTGAAGATTTGGCGGCATTATTTGTATGGAGTGCAGTGTGAGATTTTCACTGATCATCGCAGTTTGCAGTATCTGCTGAGGCATAAGGACTTGAATTTGCGTCAGACGAGATGGTTGGAGCTCCTCAAGGATTATGACCTCACTATCTTATATCACCCGGGGAAGGCCAATGTAGTGGCCGATGCCGTGAGTCGCAGAGCAGAGAGTTTGGGGAGTCTAGCCTACCTTCCCGTAGCAGAGCGACCATTACCCCTTGATGTTCAGGCCTTAATAGGTCAGTTGGTGAGATTGGATTTATCAGAGCCCCCACGGGTGTTGGTTTGTGTAGCCTCCAGGTCTTCTCTTTACGATCAGATTAGAGCACGCCAGTATGGTTATCCACATTTGCTTGTTCTTCAGGACAAGGTCCATCGCGGTGATGCCAGGGATGTGGTTATTGGTGATGATGGGGTCATGAGTATGCAGGGACGGATTTGCGTGCCAAATATAGATGGTCTTCGAGATTTGATTCTAGCAGAGGCTCATAGTTCGCGGTATTCCATCCATCCGGGTGCCGCGAGATGTATCAGGATTTGAGGCAGCATTATTGGTGGAGGAGGATGAAGAAGGATATTGTGGAGTTTGTGGCTCGGTGTCTCAACTGTCAACAGGTCAAGTATGAGCACCAGAGACCAGGTGGATTGCTTCAGAGATTTGATATTCCAGAGTGGAAGTGGGAGCGGATCACCATGGACTTTGTAGTTGGACTTCGAGGAGGTTTGATGCTATATGGGTTATTGTGGATCGGCTGACCAAGTCCGCACACTTCATTCCTGTTGGTACTACGTATTCTTCGGAGAGGTTAGCTGAGATTTATATCAGTGAGATTGTCCGATTTCATGGGGTTCCAGTTTCTATCATTTCCGACAGAGGCACTCAATTCACATCTCAGTTTTGGAGAGCTGTTCAGAGAGAGTTAGGTACTCAGGTTGAGTTGAGCACAACGTTTCATCCCCGGACCGACGGTCAGTCGAAGCGTACCATTCAGATTTTGGAGGATATGTTGCGTGCTTGTGTGATTGACTTTGGTGGTTCATGGGATCAGTTTCTTCCACTGGCGGAGTTTGCATATAATAACTGCTATCAGTCGAGTATCCAGATGGCTCCGTATGAGGTTTTATATGGTAGGAGGTGCAGATCTCCGGTTGGTTAGTTTGAGCTGGGCGAGGCTAGGTTATTGGGCGCAGACTTAGTTCAGGATGCATTGAGTAAGGCGAAGTTAATTCAGGAGTGGCTTCGCACGGCACATTCTAGGCAGAAGAGTTATGCGGACCGGAAGGTCCGAGATGTGTCTTTCATGGTTGGGGATAAGGTGTTGCGGAAGATATCACCCATGAAGGGTGTGATGAGATTCGGTAAGAGAGGGAAGCTGAGTCCCAGGTTCATTGGGCCATTTGAGGTGCTTCAGAGGGTTGGGGAGGTGGCTTATAGGCTTGCTATGCCTCCCAGTTTATCGAGTATTCATCCAGTATTCCATGTTTCGATGCTCCGGAAGTATGTTTGTGACCCTTCCCATGTTTTGTACTTCATCACGGTTCAGCTCGAGGGTGATATGTCATATGAGATAGAGCCAGTGGCTATTTTGGGTCGACATGTCAGGAAGCTGAGGTCTAAGGATATAGTTTTAGTGAAGGTTCTGGAGAGGGCAGCCGGTGGAGGATGCCACCTGGGAGACCGATAGGGAGATGAGGGACAGATATCCTCACTTATTCGAGACTCCAGGTATGTTTCTAGACCCGTTCGAGGACGAACGTTTGTTTAAGAGGGGGAGGATGTAACGACCCCGGTCGGTCGTTCCGTGAGATTTACCCCGTTTCCCCCATTTCTGCATTTTGTTATATATTACTATCCTGTTTTTGTTGTCCTGGGTCAGTTGGTTTGGGTCCGGAGTGGTTATGGTGAGAATTGAGCCATATAGTCTCTCAAAGTAGCCTAATAGTTGAGAAAGTCAACTGAGAGTTCACTTATTGGTAAACGACCTCGGAATGCGGATTTTATGTTTCGGATAGCTTCTTTAGATGATTTGGGACATAGAAGTGTGTTCAAAATATTTTTGTGGTGTCCGGTGTAGAATTAGGCTCGAATTGGCGAAAGTTAGTTTTTGGTGATTTTCGGTCTGCAGTGGAAAATGGGATATCGGGGTCGAAATGGATTTCCGGAAGTTGAAGCAGGTTCGTAATGTCATTTTGGATGTGTCTGCAAAATTTCAGGTCAATCAGAGGTGTTTTGGTTGGTTTCGTCATAGTTGGCGAAATTTGGAAGTTTCAAAGTTCATAGGCTTGAATTTGATGTAATTTTGGTGTTTTCGTGTTGTTTTTGGTGTTTCAAAGGCTCGTCTAAGTTGTAATAATGCTATGGGGTGTGTTGGTAAGTTTGGTTGGAGTCCCGAGGGGATTGGGATTGATTTTGGACGGGTGGCGGGGTTTTTGAGCTTGGAAATTTGCAGCAATAGCTGCTGGTGTGAAGTTCTGGTGTTGACCGCACCTGCGGTAGGGCAGCCGCAGGTGCGAAGTTTTGGACGCACCTGCGAAGCCGCAGGTGCGGAGGAGTGGCCGCAGGTGCAGAGGAGTGGCCGCAAGTGCGAAATTGGTCCGTTAAGTGGGATTCCGCAGGTGCGGAAATGACAGGTAGAAACAGTATATAAACGGCCTCCGCGAAAATTCTCATATTTTTACCATTGTTGCATGCAGGAGGAGTTCTCTGAAGGAAATTTGGAGAAGGAAACTCGAGATTCTTCAGTAATGGTAAGTTCTTTGGTTACTAACATCATTTCTATGCTATTTTGTTCGGATTAGGCTTGAAAATTTAAGGATTTAAGTAGAAAAGGTTGGGAAGAAGGGGTTAGAGAATTAGAATTTCTTTTGAGGTTTTGGGTAGGAAATTGTGATCCGATTGTGATGATTTTGGTATGAGTAGAATCGTGGGAGGACGAGGTTTCTAGTGATGTAAAAATTATCAAATTTCGAGATGTGGGCCCGGGGCTCGGGTTTGGCCGAATTTCGAGATTTTTGTGTAGTTTGATAGTTTTCGATTGGGTTGTGTTCCTTGGTTATATATTGATGATGTTAAACTGGTTTTGGCTGGATTCAGAGCAATCGGGAGCCAATTTGAGGGGCAAGAGCATTGCGGACTAGTGTTGTGGCCCGGTAGAGGTAAGTAATGGTTATAAATCTTGTCCTGAGGGTATGGAACCCCAGACTACATGTTTTCTCACTGATTTGGGAATGGCGCACATGTCGGATGACGAGTATGTGGCGTGCACTAATTTTTGGATTGTAATAGGTCCTCTCCGCGGCGACTAATGAGTTGCATATTTACTCAAAACCTTATGTTAAATTATGTTCTAAAGAACTGTGAAATATTTGGGCTATAAGCCGTGTTTAGGGCCTCGTGCCGATCTGTTTAGACCCCTTGAGGGCTTTTACTGCTGTTTTTCCTCACTATTTGTTGATGATTTCACTCAGCCTCATTGTGCATACTGTTTTTCGAAACTCAGCTTGATTTATACATGAAATTTAAAATAATGTTTTAGGTCGAGTACCCTGTTTTACTGATTCGCCCGAGGGGCCTTTTGAGTGGTTTTGCTGAGTGTGGCCGAGGGCCAAGAGTGATGGTGAGGTGATGAGTGATATTAGCACTTGGGCTGAAGGAGCCCCTCCGGAGTCTGTACACCCCCAGTGAGTGCACCGAGTGCCGAGTGACAAGTGATTGGGAGGCATGAGTGACTGTGAGGTGGTGAGTGATTGTGAGGTGCTGAGTGATTGTTAGGCATACCCGAGGGGCTGATTATGATACATGTTTTTGCCCGAGGGGCTACTTATGATTTTACTACATTCATTTGCATACCAAATCCTTCGTTTTAAAGTTGTTAAAAATGTGCATTCTTTAAATAACTTTTTCTGAAATTGATTTTAAGGCATGATGATTTTGTATATCTATGTTTATACTGTTGGAAAGTAAGGCTGTGTATATTGTGATTTCATGGCATTGATTTTATGTGTTTCCTTGCTGCTTAGCATTGATTTATTTTCATTACTACTGAGTTGGCGTACTCACATTACTCCCTTCACCTCTGCGTGCATATTCAGGAGCAGATATCGAGCATTAGCATTTTATTTCGCACGGAGCTGGATTGCGGGATATAGAAGTTGTTGTTCAGCGTCCGCAACATCTCTATTTTCCCTTCTTGTTGTATTTAGATTTTATTCGAAGGTTTTGTATTATAATAGTTTATTTTGGCTTATTTCTCTAGATGCTCGTGACATGTTGGCTCCGGGTTTTGGGGTTGGCGGTATTGTATAGTATGGGCTATTATATTCAGTAATTTCTGTATATTTTTGTGAAATGCTTGAAACTTTATTGGGAATTTTTAAAAAGAAATTGCGAACATACGGTTGTCGGCTAGCCTAGTTCCACGATAGCGCCATCACGGCCGGTTAGGATTTGGGGTCGTGACAATTGACCTCTAGCAAGTGTCTAATTCAACCTCTCGTCACTACCTCTCTGAGGTTAGGCGGGCGACTTACTGAGTACACGTTGTTTTTGTACTCATGCTACACTTGCTGTGCATTTTTATTACACATGTACTTTTGTAGCGATGTAGCGGATTTGGAGACTTAGGCGAGCTGCATCATCCGGAGGCGATCCGTAGCTGACAGAGTCTCCCTTATATTGTATTACATTATATTAAATTCCTTGTCCACTTGTATTTCGGACAAGCTTTGTAGAAATTATAAAATTCTTAGAAATTACTCATGTACTTGTGAAAACGAGTTCTGGGATATGTTGGGATATATTTTGCTGAAATGGAATATTTAAACCATTGTATTTACTTAACGGATTTTTATTTAGTTACTCTGTAATAAAGTGAAGGTAATATTTTTCATAAATGCTAAAACAGGAAATTATTTCAATTAATTAATGATTGACTTGCCTGACATGTCCGGCGCCATCACGACCTTATGGATTTTAAGTCGTGACAAAAACCATAGGTAGAAGCAGATTAGAAACATGATAAACTGAAGTAGCAAAAGAAACATATTGTTATTGAGACTTGAATTGAAATTAGAACATGACAGTAAAGAAGATAGTAAACACAAAGTGAAGGATAGAAGAGCACAATAATTAACCTTGGCTTACAACCGGCTAATTCAGAACCATAGCAAGTAGCAAAGAAAGAACGCAGAAATCTTTGAGTATGAGAGATAGTTTTTGAACAATGTATTCGTGTGTTGGTGTTAATGAGAGAGCATGTATATATAGTTTGAAACTAGGTAGAATAATAAGGTAAGAATCAAAGTCAAGCAGTAATTATGGGGACTCAGAATCAATCAGTATAAAATCAATCTAAGTACTCCTCAATTAAGGGAGTTAAATTCAAACGGTAAAGACAAATAAGGAAGGACATCACATAAGACTGGTATATAACACATAAGGAAATATTTCAACACAGTAAGTATATAATAGGTAATTAGGCTAGGTACATAATATTCTAATTAAGGAAAGACTTGTAAGAAACGATTGACAGTGTAGTCAATCACAAACTAAGGCAAGAAAATAACTTATAGTTCAGAAATCAGTAGAGAATAAAGGATATCAATCACAGGGAATCAGGGACTCCAATAGAAGGTTGTATTAACAAAAGGTAAGTACCACAAATGAACGAAAAATATAGGCAGGAAGAAACAAGAAATAAGAAATCCTAATAAGCCTGGTAAAGTAAAAATCACCCAAGATCAGGGATTCAAACTAGAACATAGTACTGATTAGGGGGATTAACACAAATTTCTGAGAATAAGCGAGATAAACACAGCGTATGCAAAAAGAAGCAAGAATCAGAAACCCTCATAAGACAAATAGGATAAACATCACAAAAGCACAGAACGTTTATGAGAAACAAGCACACATACAGATTAAACGAACAAATTACCAAAGACAAACTCAAAACCCAAGATTAACACCAAAAAACTTTGGGTTTTCAACATAATGAATCAGATAAAAAGGGAAAAAATTAAATAACCATTTAAACATAGTAAGAATCATAAAATGACACGGAAAAATCAGAGGGAAAGTCATTTTTCAAAACGGGTTAAGAAACCCTAGTTCTGAAGATCAAGAAACGTTTTAAAAATCGGGAAGATTCTTAGGGAAAACAGTAAAGATTACTCAAAATATACTCAGATCTATTACAGATCTGAAGAGTCAAAAGATGAGTTAGGGTTTCACAGAGAGATAACCCATAGATTCCGGCTTAGAATCCATGGATCTAGCCGAAAAATAGAAAGGTCTTACTCGGACGGCCAAGGGTGGCCTGAGAACGGCATGAAAAGACCATAGGTGTGAGATGAACAACCGTTGGTCCCTTAAGGACCTCAGGGTAGCAGAAATCCGGCATGTGAGGGATCCATGANGGTCTTTTAGGTTAATTAAGGAAAGAGTGAATCTGGGCCGTTGATCAAAATTGATCAACGACCGAGATTATATCAGGTCTGGACCGGGTAATTTTAGTGGATTGGGCTTGGGTATTGGGATAATTTAATTGGGGTTTGGGGAAGGTTTAGTTTAGGCTAGAATTGAAATGAAATTAGGCTATTTGCTAAATACCCAATTAAATTAATTAAAATAATTTGTAAAAATAGCTAATAATCATAAAAAAAATGAATTTCATGCATAGAAAATAATTCAAAATAATTACTTAGTATTTTAAAATACAAATGACTAAGTTTTGGGTAAAAATGGTATAAAATTATATGATTGGGCTTTAATTACAAAGTTATTGCAATTATAGCCAAAATATGCCAAATTGGTTATTTATTGAATAATTTAGCCTTAATAGGACCATGAATAATAAATTAAATCAAGAAATGCTTTTGAAATCATTTGTGATGCAGTTTTGTAATTATTTATTAGAAATAAAATACTGGGTAAATTAATAAAAATATAGGAAAATTATGGAAAAACACCAATTGTTATTAATGCATGATTTTGAAGGTATATATGCAATTTAAAAATATTTTTTGGGAAAAAATGGGTATCAACAGCTGCCCCTCTTTACCCGGAAAGGATGAAAGAGTTGTCGGATAAAGATATGATGGCCAATTTTGACCGAACGAAACAATTTGAGAGATTTAGGGTCGCGCATTGATTTCTGAGCTGCCTACATATCCCTGGTTTTACAGAAATCAGGTCGTATGTAGTTCCGAATTCATCGGCGAAGTATACCGACGAAGTTATCACAAGAGCGGACGCAACTTAAGGACAGAACTTAAGGACTTAAGAGTAGATTGAGAGTGCTTGACATAGTTTTGAAAAGGTTTTGAGTGAAAACAATGCTGAAAGAAACTTAGATGAAATAGTTTTATAAAATAAGAGAGAATTGTTTAGTAAAACAGCTTTTGAGGAGAGTAGGGCAATTACAAACACAGATCGAACACAGAACCAAAGCAGGTTCAGCATCACACATAAAACAAACCTTCACACATGGGTGATGGGAACTGGGGACACATAGAGCACATAATGTACAAGCATAGCAGTTATTGTAGGGAATAGCATGAACTCCAGAATCAACACAGAATCAAGCAACTTAGGGTACAAATTGTTTTGCCAAAGAAGGGGTCATACTAGAAACCAGATAAACACAGAATTGAACAGAGTCACATTGAGACATACTAAAAATGGGTTGTAATATTCATGCTGCTCCTAAGGGGAGTAATATATAACATATCATGATAGATGAACAAAAATGTAAACATGTCAACTACAGGTTGCACAGCAAAACCATAGATAGAAACAAACTAGAAACAGGATAAATTGAAGCAGTAAAAAAACATATTGGTTTTGGGACTTGAATTGAAATCAGAACATACCAGTAAAGAAGATAGCAAACACAAAAGTGAAGAATAGGAGAGCACAATAATTAGCCTTGGCTTGCAGCCGACTAACTCAGAACATTAGCAAGTAACAAAGAAGGAGAGAAGAAAGCTTTGAGTGTGAGAGATAGTTTTTGAACCAATGAGTTTGTGTGTTTGTGCTAATGAGAGAGCATATATATATATATAGTAGTTTGAAACTAGGTAGAATAAGGTAAGAATCACAATTAAGCAGTAATTATGGAACTAGGTATCACTTAGTATAAAATCAGCATAAATACTCCCTTAATTAAAGGAGTTAACTTTAAACGGTAGAATACAGGTAGCAAATAAGGAAAGATACCATTTATTACTGGAATATAACACATAAGGAAATAATTTCAGCACAGTACAAGTATAGAACATGTAATTGAGGCTAGGTTCAGAAGATTCTAATTAAGGAAAATACCTAAGAATCAATTAACAGCATAGTCGATCAAAAAATAAGGCAAGAAAATAACTTAGGGGTTGAAAATCAGTATAGAATATCACAAGAGATTAGTGAAGGATATCAATCATAGAGAATCAAGGATTCAAATAGGAAGTAGTACTGATTTAGGGGAAGTTACCATAAGTCTCTATGAATACGCAGAATAAACACATAATAGGCAAGAAGAGGCAAAAATAAGAAAACCCTAATGAGCATAGTAGTAAAAACCTCATAGAATCAGGGATTCAACTAAAAATAGTAATGAATGGAGGAGTTAACAGAATAACCATAATATAAGTGGAAGAAGCAAAAATCAGAAACCCTAATGAACATAGTAGGGTAAAATCATAGAAACTCAGAACGTTCATGGAAAACGAACACATATACAGATTAAACGAACAAATCATCAAAGACAGACTTAGAACCTAGGATTAAGACCAAGAAACTGGGGTTTTCAACATAATAAATCAGATAAAAGGAAAAAACTTAAATAAACCGTTTAAACATAGTAAGAATCATAGAATGATACTAAAAATCAGAAGAAAGTCGTTTTGAAAAAGGGGTTAAGAAACCCTAGTTTGAAGACGAAGAGGCGTTTTTGAAAAATCGAAGAGATTCTTAGAAAACCAGTAAAGATAACTCAAAAAACTCTTAGATCTGTTACAGATCTAAGAATTCAAGAGCTTAAATTAGGGTTTCAGATAGAGACAACCCATAGATAGAGAGAATCGGGCTTAGAAACCATAAGTTTAGATGGAATTAGAGAGATCTTACTCGGACGGCCAAGGGTTGCCTGAGAACGGCAAAAATCAGGCCATAGGTGTTATTTGAACAGCCGGTGGTCCCTTGAGGACCTTAGGGTAGCAAGAATCCAGTGTGTGAGGGAGCCATGGAGGCTAGGGGTGGTGGTGGAGCCACCATTGTTACCGTGAGCCAACGGCCGGTGAGAGGAGCTTAGGTTTTAGCAGAGAGAGCTTGAGAGAGATGAGAGAAGGTAACCGCGGAGCAGAAGAGAGAATGAGAGAATGGGAATGAGGGTTTGGGGGTAGTCTTTTAGGGTTAATTAAGGTAAGAAGAGATCTGGTCTGTTGATCAAAATTGATCAATGGTCCAGATTCAACAAGACATTGGGTCAGGTGGAATTAATGGATTGGGCCTGGTATTTGGGTTGTTTTAATCGGGTGGGTCTGCTTTAATTTAGGCCATAATTAAAATGAATATGGCTATTTGTTAAATACACAATTAAATTACTTAAAATAATTTGTAAAAATAGATAATAATTATAAAAAATGAACTTCATGCATAGCAAATAATTTAAAATGATTATTTAGTATTTTGAAATACAAATAACTAATTTCCGATAAAAATAGTGCAAAATTATATGCTTGGGCTATAATTGCAAAGTTATTGTAATTATAGCCAAAAGGTGTCAATTTGGCTAATTGTGAAATAATTTGGTCTTAATAGGACCATAAACAATAACTAAAATCAAGAAATGCTTTTGAAATCATTTGTGATGCAATTTTGTAATTATTTCTTCGAAATAAAATGTTGGATAAATTAATAAAAATATAGGAAAATTATGAAAAAATACCAATTGCTATTAATGCATGATTTTGAAGGTATATATGCAATTTTAAAATATTTTTGGAAAAAATGGGTATCAACAGCTACCCATCTTTACCCGGAAAGGATGAAAGAGTTATCGGGTAAAGATATGATGGCCAATTTTGACCGAGCGAAACGGCTAGAGAGATTTAGGGTCGCACCCTGGTTTCTGAGCTGCCTACATATCCCTAGTTAAAGTATACCGATGAAGTCATCACGCAATGTCTAGGGCTGGATGAATGAACGATTTACGGAAGGGGTTAGGTTTGATATGGCTTGGAGAACTAGAGCGGGATCTCTCCTGCTGGGATAGCCGTTGCTCGTCGGGTTACCTACAAATAAGAATACCGCAAGTGTATATTGTGCATAAATTTAAACATGACGCAGGTTCCCGTTGGACTATGAAAGTTGTCTTCGGACGGTTAGGGATGACGTCCTTAGACCATGATGTCCTGGGCTATGAATTGTTTGATGAAAGACTCGCAGGCCATGAAATGATGTTCTCGGGATATGAAGATGGTGCCTCCGAACTATGACGCCTTTGAATATTGATAGTGCAAGATTGAGGGAGATCCCCAGGCCATGACATGGTGTCTTCCGGCTATGAGGATGATGTTGTTAGATTATGACGCCTTTGGACAAGTTGGCGATATTTCAGCCCATGAGATGCAATAACATGATGTCAACAAGACAAGGCTTAGTCTTGCAAATTAGGGGGCAGAGCTTAGCCCGAAAGAGAAGCGAAGTAAATAATTCTTGATAGACAAAGCTTAGTCTCGATGAAAAAAGTAAATTGGAGGCAGAGTTTAGCCTCATGTAGGTATGGAGACAGAACTTAGTCTCATGCAAATGAAAGCAGGAAAATTAGCCTTATGCAAGGGAAGGCAAAGGTTAGCCTTATGCAAGATGGAGGTAGAGGCTAACCTCATGCAGATAGGAAAGCAGCGATTAGCCTTATGCAGATGGAGGCAGAGCTTTGCCTCATGCAAAATGCGGGACAGAGCTTTAGTCCCATTCAAGATGATGGCGGAGCTTAGCCTTATGCAGAAGAATAAATAGCAAATGATAGTAGTCTTAGCTGGTAGCAGATTTCGTTATTGCGATTGTTGTGAGAATTGTGACTACGGAGCATGTTTGTTCTTTGTGCTGATAGAAAATTTCGGCAATTGCAACTGTGAGTTTGAAGCGTGTTTATCATTTGTTCCTGCAGCCAAAGAAAAATCATGAGTTCTGTGGATGGAGAAGGTCGGTTCGTATCCCCGCTGGCTTTGCTCGACTCGTTCTACCTGGTCTGATGATCCTATTCAAGTTATCGGGGTAGTGTTTGTTAAATAGATCTATTTTAAAAGCAAGCATGCATGATTTTTCAAAGACATAGTATAAGATATATTTTAAGAAATTTAGATGAACCGACGATCGTGACACGATTCAAGACATTGCGACCTCTCATGCTTCAGAATTTTGAGGGTCCTCCTCCAAATTCTGCCCCATTTTGATGGGTTGACGTTTTTTACTGTTGCACGTGTTGCGGTCGGCTGAACTTGCTTCGGAATTTTGAGGAGGAGGATCCTCCTCAAAATTCTGCCCCAGTTTCCAATTATGGGGGGAAATGAGATTTTTATTGAATTGTGACCGAACACATAGGGCTGCCTATGTATTCCCTCTTAAACGGGAATCAGGTCGGGCGTAGTTCAGTTTACATCATTTGAGAAGATCATAAAGAATTACACATAGTAGCGCTTGACTGCATCGGAATTGATTGGTTTGGGCCAGAATTCTCTGTCCATTTCTAGAAGTGTGAGAGCTCCCCCTGTCAATACTCGATGAGCCATATACGGACCTTGCTAGTTGGGAGAGAATTTCCCTTTGGCCTCATCTTGATGCGGAAAGATCTTCTTTAATACTAGCTTCCCCGGTGTGAGCTTTCTTTGCTTGACTCTTTTGTTGAAGGCTCTGGTCATTCTGCTCTAATAAAGTTGTCCATGACATATTGCATTCATCATTTTCCCGTCTATGAGGGCTAGCTGCTCATAACGACTTCTTATCCATTCTGCATCACTGAGCTCAGCTTCTTGTATGATTCTTATGGAAGGAATTTTCTCTTCGGCAGCAATAACAACTTCCGTACCATAAACTAGTAGGTAGGGAGTTGCCCAGGAAACTCATCACATCTTTCTTGTTCTTTGGTGGTGGTAACTCTTGGATGGCTTTGAATTTTGACAGATCCAATTTTATTCCTTGGCGGCTGACCATGAACCCAAGCAATTTTCCGGCAGGAAACCCCAATGCACACTTCGTGGGGTTTAATTTCAGGTTGTATTTTCGCAACCTGTTGAAGAACTTCCTCAGACCTACTATATGGTCGGTGGCTTTCTTGGACTTGATAATAACATCGTACACATATACCTCGATCTCTTTATGTATCATGTCATGGAAGATAATGGTCATACACTCATATAAGTGGTCCCAACATTATTTATGTCGAATGGCATCATCTTATAACAGTAGACTCCCCACGGCGTGATGAAAGTAATTTTCTTAGCATCTTCCTAGTCCATCCAAATCTGATGGTATCCAGCGGAACAATCCACGAACGACTGAAGTACATGCTTTGCACAATTGCTAATCAGGATGTGTTATTTGGAAGGGGGAAATCATCCTTTGGACTAGCCTGGTTGAGATCTCGGTAGTCGACACAAACCCTAACTTTTCCGTCTTTCTTGGGCACTAGCACGATGTTGGCTAACCATGTTGGATATTCAACTACCCTGAGGACCTTGGCGTTAATTTTCTTGGTAACTTCCTCCTTGATTTTCAGGATCATATCAGGCTTGAACTTCCTGAGCTTCTGCTTTATTGGCGAGCACATTTGATTGGTTGGAAGCTTGTGAGCCACAATGGATGTACTTAGACCATTCATGTCGTCGTACGACCATGCAAATATGTCTTCATACTCTTTCAATAATTGTGTGTATTCCTCTTTCTCTGATGGCGACAAATGGATGCTGATGCGAGTTTCTTTGACATTCTCTGAATCTCCCAGGTTGACTACCTCAGTTTCGTCCAGGTTGGACTTAGGTCTATTCTCGAAATCCTCAACTTCTCTGGAAATTTCATCGGGTATGACATCCTCTTCTTCTGAATCGCTGTCCTTTTGTTGCGTTGTCTCATTGCATGTCACAGTCATCGGTTCATCAAAACAGGAAATAGTAATGATGTATAGATAAAAGTAATGAGAGAAAACAATAATAAATAAATACTGATTCATTGGAACGTAAAAGCGATTTTGATAATTTAAAAAAATGTTTTGGAACATCGGGGATTTTATTAGAAAACAGAAATGCGAAAAGGAAATCATTAGCAAAAATGAAGTAAATAATGCTTGTTCAGCCTTGCTACCCCGGGACTCGTCAGGCCCTGGATGGTCTGACAGTCCAATTCTTGAGGAATGATCCCTTGCTCACAGCTTGGATGGTAGGGCCTTCCTCTTCCTCCTCCTCAACAATAACACAACAGTCCATGTAATCATCTTCCAAGAATAGATTCTTCAAAGTTGCTAGAGTTTCTTCTTCTTCTGACCCCCATATGATGTCAGCTTGCTGGAAGGTCTACTCCGAATGTGGTATAGGCTGTTCCACTGGCTGAGTGCCTTGATTGTTAGGAGCTTCTGTTCGTTCAGCTGTCATTATGTTTTCCTTTCTGATATTTCTCAAATCTTCCATTTTGCCTTTGCCTTTGCCTTTAGGTGGACTAGGAGGAGGAGAAGGTAGAGGGCCCCTGGATCTTGTATGATATGATGATGATGCCAGAATGCACGAACCAACCTTTGGGGAAGAGAATAATCAAAAAGAAAGAAAGCAAAAACAAAAGGCAGCCAAGTCAGTGAGGATCATGAGAAAATATTGCAATATTTAGACACACATTGCAGGAATATAAAAGTGTGTCCTAATTTGGGAGCCTCATTGTGCCCGAGGTAGGCCTAGTGACAGGTTTATTTGGAGAACTTAGATGCCAATAATTTCCTCATTTCATTAATGTATAAGTAGATAAATCTAAAACGACACTATTTGAACCTTTCCCCTCCGATTCAACTACTTATACATCAATGATTAGCATATTGGCACTTATTTATCCAAATTAATGCACATATCATGGTTGCATCCTTTGGGATTATGGAAATCCCAGTGGACTTTTGGACAAGGATTTTCCTAAAGGTTATTATGAGGACAACATATTAACCCGGCTAAGTTTGACCATGATGCATGTACAATTATAATCAGAGTAGGGTTTCTATAGGGTTTTAGATTGGTACCCTCATGCGGACAACTTGAGGGGGAAAGGCACGGAACCGTCGTCTGCACCGTTGATCGACTAGTTTTACCGCAGATAAGTCTTTCCAAATTTAGGGGTGATATAAAATAAGAAGAGCGCAACCACTCATCAAGCGTTGCTATAGGATTTGTATAGGCACGAGTGGAATATGATGTTGAGCATGATTATGCAACAATAAAATAAGCAATAAAAGCATGTTGTCATGTATTTGCACGTTATGAAAATGGTAAATACAACAGTTATGATTGAAAAACAGTTACAAAGGAAAACAAAGAGAAACATGTTAGTTGCATTTAAAAGAATGAATACTTGGGAAAGTAAAAATTTAATTGCACATAAAGGAAAAGGGAAATGGGTACAGGTTTTTGCAAAATAAAGGCAAATTCACAAAGCATTTTAAAATGGTAAAAGCCTAGAAGTCCCCAGCAGAGTCGCCATGCTGTCGCGCCCCCTTTTTCTCTCTCCTTTCGGATCGGTCAGGGTTTTTGACATTATTGGAACAACTTGTTTCCTTTTGGGAAAAGGGGTATGTAAGGAATTGAAGAGTCGCCACCTAATGAACTAAGGTGCGTTAGGGAACCTACTAAGGTTCATTATAACACATATTCTAATAACTAGAGATTGGGTAAGGGCTTGAAATTACTTCAAGGGGAAAGTGTTAGGCACCCCTCAAAGTCCACCACTGTGGTTCCCGGCCAAACAAGCTTTGTGAATTTAAACAAGTAGCAAATAAGCTTAAACAAATAAAGGTTTTGAAAAGATTCGCAGTCTAAGCACACATGTGTAAGGGATAGGGGAGTCCTAGGTTGTTTATCCCATAGGATCACATCAGTACAATGCCCGGTAATCACTCCTCAGAAAGGGACTACACGTGGCATTAGCACACCGGTCATCATATCCATATCTACCCTTTCCCACCCCTTAGCGGTTATTTAAGCGAGTGTTATTTAACAACCTCTATGCGTGCTGTTACCCGTCCCTTCTTAATGGTCCTGGAGGAAATTAGGACCTTTACCTATAGGCAGTTCTAGACAGACCCCTAAGGTTTAAAAAGAGAAAATACTAGGCGACATGCAAGAACAAATAAGACTTTAGCAAATAGAGGCATGAAAGAACAATTAAGAGGCTTAGATTTACCTCCACAGATAATGCACGTAAACAGCACGACTCAAACACAAACAAGAGGCATTTTTATTAGACAAGATCATAAAGCATGATGTCTAAGTAAATATCAAAACACAGAAGATATGTAGTTTTATTTTATAAACCCAGAAGCAGGGGCCTTAATCCGTTTGCCTACTGATTTTAAAACTGTTAACCGTTAAGCAGTAAACACAAAAGAAATAGTTTTCCAGTTTTATAAAGGTTGATTATCTAAGGCTTGCCTAGGCGTGGGGGGTGGGGGGGCACAATAGTTACCAGAATTGTTAAAAACTGTTTAGAAGTTGTTATACCTTAAGCATGCTGTTCTAAGTGTTGCAAAATACAGGGATCATTACTAGTTTATTTAAAACAGGATGATCAAATGTGAGACTGTCTTATGTCCTTTTTCATGCATCAGTAGTTTAACTAGGTGTGTCTGGGCGAGATCCTAAATCATGGTAGCTACTACGCACATAGAGATGCAGAATGGTTGCAGAATTCCTAAAACATGATTTCTAAATGCTCAGGAAGTTACAACATAATTTCAGGATGTGCAGGAGCAACACCGTTTATGTTGATGCTATTATTTAGCCTAGAAGCAGGATTTCTAAGTGCTAAATAGGGTCAAATGAGATGCTAAAACAGTAAACCAAAAATATGATATCTAATGCATGACATGCTTAGAATGTATTGGTCCTAAACATGGATTCTAATGCACATATAGGAAATGTAAACGTAAGGCATGGTTTCTACCCATTGATATTGATAACATATATAGCTACCCTCCCCTTTTCACTAGCCAACCCCAATATTCATTTACAATAATTATTACAAACCAATATTGAATAAATTACATAGATAAAGAAAAATAAGAAGTTACACTATAGGGAGCCTGAAAACAGGCCCAGATTTCCAGAACCTCATTGCCCAAATGTTTCATAGCCTTTCTCATATCCGGGTGTGTCGGAGTTCCCTAAGGACCTCAAGGGATCCTGGGCAGTACTCACACCAGATTTCACCACCATAACTGGGTAAGTGCAGTGTGGAAGTGCCAGCTCCAGTGAATCAGAGTTCAGAGTGATATGATAGGGATCCCTAAGCAGTCACACATTGGAGAGGAAAAACTTAAAGACCTAAGAGTAGATTAAGAGTGCTTGACATAGTTTTGGAAAGGTTTTAGTAGGAAAGCAGTGTGAAAAGATACTTAGTTGAAATAATTTTTTAAATAAGAGAGTTGTTTAGTAAAAAATCTTTTGAAAACAGTTGTGTAATTAAACAAACAACAGGTCAGTCAAACAAGTTCAGCAACATTCAGAGAACAAACCTTCACATAGGGTTAATTGGGGATTGGGGACAAATAAAGCGTGTATGGTGAAGACATAACAGGAAGAAGTCCTTTGCACTTGGTGCAGATAGTAACACATAGATTCACGAGTATTAACTAGACATAATTATAGAATCTGAAATGCTTAGGGGATTCAGTAGAGTATAGAATTTCATACTAAACATGATTGAGCATTAAGACAACTTAGGATAACAAATCAATAGGTGCATACTAGAATCAGACAATAGTGTACAAGCATTAAAAAATAGGGTAAAGCCAGGTTACTAATTCATAAGAGCATGGTGACCCTAAAGAGGTAAGACATAACTATCACACTTAGATGAATCAAACAGGTCAATTAAATGTCCAACAACAAAACCATTGGAAGAAGAAGATTAGAAACATGATGAACTGAAGTAGCAAAAGAAACATATTGTTTTTGAGACTTGAATTGAAATCAGAACATACTAATAAAGAAGATAGTAAACACAAAGTGAAGGATAGGAGAGCACAATAATTAGCCTTGGCTTACAGCCGGCTAATTCTGAACAGTAGCAAGTAGCAAATAAAGAAAGCATAAAGCTTTGAGTGTGAGAGATAGTTTTTGAATAATGTGTTCGTGTGTTGGCGTTAATGAGAGAGCATGTATATATAGTTTGAAACTAGGTAGAATAATAAGGTAAGAATCAAAGTCAAGCAGTAATTATGGGGACTCAGAATCAATCAGTATAAAATCAATATAAGTACTCCTCAATTAAGGGAGTTAACTTCAAACGGTAAAGACAAATAAGGAAGGAGATCACATAAGACTGGAATATAACACATAAGGAAATATTTGAACACAGTAAGTATAGAACATGTAATTAGGCTAGGTACATAATATTCTAATTAAGGAAAGACTTGTAAGAATCGATTGACAGTGTAGTCAATCACATAATAAGGAAAGAAAATAACTTATAGTTCAGAAATCAGTAGAGAATAAAGGATATCAATCACAGGGAATCAGGGATCCCAATAGAAGGCAATATTAACTAAAGGAAAGTACCACAAATGAACGGAAAATATAGACAGGGAGAAGCAAGAAATCAGAAACCCTAATAAGCCTGGTAAAGTAAAAATCACACAATATTAGGGATTCAAACTAGAACATAGTATTGATTAGGGGGATTAACACAAATTTCTGAGAATAAGCGAGATAAACACATCGTATGCAAAAAGAAGCAAGAATCAGAAACCCTAATAAGACAAATAGAGTAAAAATCACAAAAGCACAGAACGTTCATGAGAAACAAGCACACATACAGATTAAACGAAAAAATTACCAAAGACAGACTCAAAACCCAATATTAAGACCAAAAGACTTTGGGTTTTCAACATAATGAATCAGATAAAAAGTGAAAAACTTAAATAACCATTTAAACATAGTAAGAATCATAGAATGACACGGAAAAATCAGAGGGAAAGTCATTTTTCAAAACGGGATAAGAAACCCTAGTTCTGAAGATGATGAAACGTTTTAAAAATCGGGAAGATTCTTAGGGAAAACAGTAAAGATAACCCAAAATATACTCAGATCTATTGCAGATCTGAAGAGTCAAGAGATGAGTTAGGGTTTCAGAGAGAGATAACCTAGAGATAGAGAGATTCTGGCTTAGAAGCCATGGATCTAGCCGGAAAATAGAAAGTTCTTACTCGGACGGCCAAGGGTGGCCTGAGAACGGCATAAAAAGACCATAGTTATGAGCTGAACAACCGTTGGTCCCTTAAGGACCTCAGGGTAGCAGGAATCCGGCATGTGAGGGATCCATGGAGGCTAGGGGTGGTGGTGGAACCACCATTGTTACCGGCGAGCCAACGGCCGATGAGAGGAGAGTAGGGTTTAGCAGAGCGAGCTTGAGAGAGATGAGAGGATGTAACGACCGAGAGTGATAAGAGAAATGAGATAATGAGGGTTTGGGGGGGGGTAGGTCTTTTAGGTTAATTAAGGAAAGAGTGAATCTGGGCCGTTGATCAAAATTGATCAACGACCGAGATTATATCAGGTCTGGACCGGGTAATTTTAGTGGATTGGGCTTGGGTATTGGGATAATTTAATTGGGGTTTGGGGATGGTTTAGTTTAGGCTAGAATTGAAATGAAATTAGGCTATTTGTTAAATACCCAATTAAATTAATTAAAATAATTTGTAAAAATAGCTAATAATCATAAAAAAAATGAATTTCATGCATAGAAAATAATTCAAAATGATTACTTAGTATTTTAAAATACAAATGACTAAGTTTTGGGTAAAAATGGTATAAAGTTATATGATTGGGCTTTAATTACAAAGTTATTGCAATTATAGCCAAAATATGCCAAATTGGTT
>ML384588.1:0-31217 GCA_005239525.1 Nicotiana knightiana | reverse complement strand
TGGGAACCCCGGGCGTTTGGGCTCTAACGCACCCCTAAGGCCAGGGCAGGCCTGGCGTTTGGGCGCTAACACCCCCCTAACGCCAGGGGCTGCCTGGCCTTATGGGGTAAACGGCCCCCTAACGCCAGGTAGGGTCAGGCTTTAGGGGGAAAACGCCCGGCTATCGCCCGTGTGTCTCCTTTTGCGTATTTTCGACGTATTTGCATCCCTTTAGTTCCGTTTCCATCTCCAATTCACCTACATATAAAATAAACTCTATTAAGCACATAACATGTGTATTTTTATCATTAATGCACCTCAAATGTATGGTATATTACATATTAAACTTTGCATTCTAGCCTCGCATCAACCTACAATTGAAATTCTCAATAAAATGTAAAATGACCATCTTTTAAACTATTTTGGCCCAACGTACAATCCTAGTCCGAGATATACAAAGTCCAAACAGTCCTCTATTTCCACTGTAGCCATATGTGCCATTTCTTTTGCACCAATATCCGCGTGCCACGTTGCTTTCCCTGACCACTCACAGAACAAACATACTGCCATCTGAGCCGTTGGTCTATCTGATCAACGGTTCACATTTAATTTCTTATTTTCTCTTATTTATACACCCCCTCCCCTAGAGATCTCATTACCCACCGTCCAAATCCCATGATCTAACGGACATCAAAATTTCCCCTAAAAATCCTAAATGGTCTAAATTTTCAGGCATGTTGATCATCAGATCCAATGGCCCAGGTTCTGTCTCTCATCTTTAACCAAGAGATGAACCCTATTCCCCTATAAAACCCTAATCATTTCCTCTTTGACACATCCGCCCTTATTTCCCTTTCCTCTTTCTTTTCTCTCATCTACATCAACCATCAATCTCAGAACCTTGAACAAATTTGTGCAAGCTCACCTAAAACCATTGGAAATCATCCCTTCTGTCCTTGCTACACCACTAATCTTGCTGATAATTTCCTCTTTCGATTACAACTCAAGACCCCTAATCAGAAACCCTAAGCTCAAAAAGGAAACTATCTGATTTAGTCTCATGAGTCAAAGATCGAAGTCTGAAACTACCCTTTGCCTTTTGAAATCTGCAAATCCAACCAGCTATTCCCTATCTCATCACTCAAAATTCAAAATGCCCAAATCTGAACCCTAGACTCAAAGATGTAACTTCATATCTTTGAATTTTCTCCATGTTTTGTCAAATCGGAGCATGCATGGAGTCGACCTCAGAGTTCATCATGAGGATTTCATGCCCAGAGGTCAAACTCAGTGACACCTGGACATTAGGGTTTTAACCGCTGGTCCAAATCTTCAACGGTCAATCTCCTTGTGCTCAATGAAGTTTGACCCTGTTTTCCCATGTTTTCTTTCTGATTTCACTCGATTTTGCTTTCATCATAAATCTTTTGTCACTTTCCACTAATGATTTTGAATCCGATTGAAACCCTAGAGTCTTAAAGGAACTATAAATAGGGCGTTTAATGTTCTCACCAACACACAACCTATAATCATCTACCACAACCTAGAATCACCAACTAGAAGAAAGAATAATCATCTAAGAGCAATTCTGAAATCCCAAAACCTAGGGTTTCTTAATGATTTCCCTTTTTTCTCATTTTTGAGTACCTTCGCTGCTTCGAGCTTGAAGCATTGGGGTCTTAAGAAACTAAGAAAATTCCTTTTTCGTCTGTTGCCATCGAGAAGGTCAGTATACCCCTAACTTTTCTCTTCTGCTCATCTTGTCTGCATATTATGAATACGTTTGTTGTATTTTGTGACCTATAGTTATTTATCATGATTATAAATAGTATATAAAAACTATTTTCAATTTATGATAAGATGTTGTGTAACGACCCGGCCGGTCGTTTTGAGAGTTGTAGCCCCGATCCCCTGTTTACTGTTTCCCTCGTATCGTTTTCTGCTTATGTGTTTTTTCTGGGAGGTGTTGGTTGTGGTTTCAGACTCTTTTCGGACACTTAGTCCCTAAATGGAAGCTTAAGTCTTAGGACTTTTACCGTAGTTGGAAATTTGTGAAAACGACTCCGGAATGGAGTTTCGTCATTTCCGTTAGCTCCGTTGGTTGAATTTAGTCTTAGGGGCGTGTCCGGATTGTGTTTTTGAAGTCGTATCTTATTTAGGCTTGAAATGGCAAACGCCATTGGAGATTTTGACTGGTAGTGGACTTTTTGATACCGGGGTCGGATTTCGATTCCGGAAGTTGGATAGGTTCGTAATGTTAAATATGGCTTGTGTGAAAAATTTGGTGTCAACCGCTCGTGGTTCGATAGGTTTCAGCATCAGTTGTAGAAATTGAAAGTTTCAAGTTCATTACGATCGAATCGGAGGGCGATTTGTGTTTTTAGCTTTGTTTGATGTTATTCGAGGGCTCGACTAAGTTTGTATGATGTATCAGGACTGGTTGGTATGTTTGGTTAAGGTCCCAGGGACCTCGGGTGCGTTTCAGATGCTTAACGAATCATTTTTGGACTTGTTGGAATTGCAGAAAATCTGGTGTCAAAGTTTCTAGTTTCTTTGATCGCGTTCGCGAGAGAGGTCTCGCGTTCGCGTAAGGCATCTGGAAGGCCGACTGAGGTTGTTCTTTGCGTTCGCGATGTGGTTCCCATGTTCGCAAAGATGTGGATCAGTTAGCCTATGCGTTCGCAATTTGGTCATCACGTTCGCGTAGAGAAAAGGTCATATGGAACTCCAGGAATTTAGCCTATGTATTCGCGATGAGAGTCCCACATTCGCGTAAGGTCAAGCAATGTATGCTTCCATTTTTGCGAGGGGGCTCTCGTGTTCGCGAAGGAGGTTTTTGACTGAAAGAAAATTTGTGCTTCACAAACGCGAGGGTGTGGCCGCGTTCGCGAAGAAGGAAATGCCTGGGCAGAATATAACATTTCAAAAATGAGGGTTTGGCCATTTTTCTAAAAACTTGAGTTTGAGAGCTCGGATTTGGACGAGACTTTGAGAGATTTTTTGAGACATCGATTGGGTAATAATTCTACACTTCATTGGTTATCCTACTAATCTATCATTAATTGCATCTTTAATTTCAGATTTGGGGTAGAAAATTTAGGGAAAATGGGAAGTTCTTCAACTAAAATTTTGAGTTTTTAAGGGCGATTTGAGGTCAGATTCGAGTAATTCTTATATGGTTGGACTCGTGAGTGTATGTCTGTTCATATTTTGTGACTTTTACCCGATTCCGAGACATGGGCCTAGGGAGGCTTTTAGGGTCGATTTCCTAATTTCTTTTTTTATCTTAGATTTCATTAATTATATTAGTTTTTTATAGATATATTTATGGTATGTAATTTATTTTGGCTAGATTTGGGCTATTTAGAGTCGGATATTCATGGGAAAAGCATTGTTGCCGATTGATTGAGCTTGGTTCAAGGTAAGTGGCTTGCCTAACCTTGTGTGGGGGAAATCCCCTTAGGATTTAATACCGATATTATATGTGTGCTCCATGTATGAGAGGTGACGAGTGCGTACACGGGCTTATTGTTGCAAAACCTGATTTTTGCTAAGTAATTACCTATTTTCATCTTAATTGAGTATACTAGCTGTAACGACCCAACCGGCCGTTTTGCGTTATCGGACCCCATTCCAATAAATGAAACTTCCCATAGCGGCTTATTGTGATTTATGACTTGTGGGGACGGGTGGTTCGCGATTCGGAAGTGTTTAGAGTGGTATAGAAACACTTGGTTCCTTAAGGTTGGCCTTTAAGGCCAAGTTTGACTTCGGTCAACATCTTGAGTAACTGACCTCGGAATCGAGTTTCGACGGTTCCGGTAGCTTTGTATGATTATTTCGGACTTGGGTGTACGTTCAGAATGGGTTTTGGATGACTCGGGGGCGTTTCGGCGCCCAATATCGAATTTGAGTTTCCTTAAGTTTAAAATTTGGTTTGGAATGTGTTTTTGTGTTATCGAGGTCCAAATGGAATTTCGAGACCGAGAATAGTTCCATTATGTCAATTATGACTTTCCTGCAAAATTTGGTGTCCTTCCGAGTAGTATAGGTCGGTTCAGCGCATTGTTAGCGAATTCCAGAAAACTTAAAGTTCCTAAGTTTTGTTCTAGGGGTTTTGAGGTGTGATTTCGAGTTTTAACGTTGTTGCGGTTGTTCCGAAGGCTCGAGCGATTCTGTGATATGATTTGGAATTTGTTGTTATATTTGAACGAGGGCTCGGGTGGGCCCAGGTGCCTCTCGGGCACCAAACGAGGCCAAAAAACCAATTGAAGCAGTTGTTGGTGCACCTAATCTGGCGTGACCGCAGATGCGGTTGCCCAGTTGCAAGTGCGAGTCTGCTCCTGCGGTCCCGACCTCGCAAGTGCAACCCCTAGGTGGGCTGCCCAGTTCTTGGAGGTGCGGGCCATCCCTGCAGGTGCGAAACCGCAGGTGCGAGCCCAGGCCCTTGTCCCATTTTCTGCAGGTGCGGTCCTTGAGCCACAGGTACAGAACTACTGAAGGCAGTGTGTTCTTTTAATCACGGGAAATGTTCATTTTCTCCATTTTTCTTCCACCATTGTCGACTTAGGGATCTTGGGAAAGGGCCAATCCACCTAGCTACTGAAAGGTAAGTGATTTCTACTCTAATATTAGTTTAATACATGAAATCCTAGGTAGATTAACCTCCTAATTAATTAAAAATCAAGGGTTAGAGTAAAAACCTAGGTTTTATGGAAAATGAGAGAATTACCAAGAAATTATCCATGGAATCATACAAATACTATATATTAATGATCCTTAGGTTATGGGTAAGTGTTTCCTTCGAAAATTTCCGGAAACCGAGCACGTGGGCCCTGGGGTGTATTTTGAGATATTGCAAAGTAGGCTAAATTGGTTAATTAAATAGGGAAATTCCATACTTTTGAGCATAAATTGATGTATTTATGTAACATTTGGCTAGTTACGAGACCTCGGGTGACAAGTTTGGAATTTTGGGCGCATTTTTTACCCAGAAAGTAGGTTCGACACGAGGTGAGTATCCTTTCTAACCTTGTAAGAGGGAATTGTCCCCATAGGTGGTTATAAATAATTTCATGTATTTATTTGCGGGGGCTACGCACGCACGAAGTGACGAGAGTCCGTGCGTAGCTACTATTATTTTATGTTGGGTAGTTCTAGAACTCACAAGCATGCTTTTATGTGCCTTACATGTGTACCTAAATGTATTTGAGTTGCATAGTATCCTTGAATTTGGTGTGAAAGTATTAGGAAGTTATTTTCAAAAATCATATTGCTTAAGTTCTTGCTTTTACGTACAATCTCTGTTAAATCCCAAAATATTGAAAAATTATGTGTATGTATACGGCACCCGCATTGCATGTAAGATTCGTGAGCGGGATAGCCCTACTATTATTTCAACCGTGTCGCATGTTCGATTCGCGAGAGGGGTAATAGATGCATCTATGGTTCGAGCCGTTCGACCCTCGGCAGTGCACATTTATTTTTTGCAACGCTTCGGCCGTACGCTTTCGGCCTATTATGTGCTATATAATTTAATGGAAGTTTGTTAAAATTGTATAAACTGTTTCATGTGAAAAAGTGAATTTAGTACATTATATGCTAGTGAAATTTTACATGCAAAGGTAATTATGTTATGACTTTGTGATTACTACGACTGTTATGCTTGCCTAGTTCTTATTAAATTATGTTATTTAGAAATGTTGACCCTAGTAAGTATCACGTCTACTTCTCGTCACTACTTCTTCGAGATTAGGCGAGATACTCACTGGGTACATATCTGTTTATGTACTCATGCTACGCTTCTGTACTTAATTGTACAAGCTCTGAGGAAGGTGCATCTAGGCATTTATCCGGAGCTCGTCCCTAACGTATACTTGGCGTGAACTTCTCGGTGAGCTTCTTTCCCTGACGTATCTATCTGGAAGCACCTTGGAGTTCCTCTTTTCTTTTGCTATGTCTGTATCATTTTTATTCTGACAGTAAGGCAAACTTGTATTTTCTTTTGGATACCCATTTCTGTTAGATGCCCGTAAACCTATGACGCCAGTTCCTGGCATGACCACGTAGTGGATATTCTATTCTTTTGGGTTGTAACTATCAGTGGTGTTTACTATATTTGTTTCTCACTTTTGGTCATCTATGCCACTAATTTACTTCGAATTTATGCTTTGAAAGAAAAACATCTTAAGTATGGTGAATTATTTATAAATTAAAAAGGGATCACTAGTAAATTCAGGTTGGCTTGCCTGACATCGAAGTTGGGCGCCATCGCGACCTAAATCGGGATTTGGGTTGTGACAACATGGTATCAGAGCTCTAGGTTCACGTAGGTCTCACAAGTCACGGGCAAACCTAATAATGTCTTGTGGATCGATACAGAGACGTCTGTATTTCTCTTTGGGAGGCTATAGGGTGTTAGGAAACCTCTCTTTATTGATGTTATATCGTGTAGTCGATGGTTTACTAAATCTCATTCTTCTATTCTCTCACAGATGGTGAAGACATGCGCGGCTGATGTTCCAGACCCAGGAGATGCCGCTACCCCCGCCATCCGAGGCCGTGGCAGAGGCCGGGGGAGGGCACCGACCCCACCCGAGGTAGGGGACAAGAGCATCCCAGAGCTGTTCGAGTAGCACACCCAGCAGATCCGGCAGAGGATCCTATCATAGAGTAGTAGGGCGAGGTGCCCTCAGCATATCCTATCCCAGTAGACTTTATGACAGCACTAGGCTTCTAGGAGGTCATGGGTCGTATGATGCGGTTCATGGACACTATGACTCAGGCTGGTTGTTTTCCAGCGGATTCTGCCACATCTCAGGCGGGAGGGGGATCCCAGACCCCTAGTGCCCAGGCCGAAGGACATGTAGCAGCAGTATATCAGACTCCAGGTACACTTCCTGTGGGTGGAGCCCAGCCGGTAGCAACAGCGCCTGAGCTCACACCAGCTGCGGACGGCGATCCGCAGAAGTTACTAGATAGATGGACCGATTGCTCCCTCCTATCTTCGGAGGTGAGAAGGGTGAAGATGCCCAGGACTTAATTGATAGGTGCAGGGACAGACTACACAACATGAGGATACTGGAGTCCGATAGAGTGGACTTCACTATTTTTTAGCTTGAGGGCATGGCCCGCAAATGGTGGCAGTCTTGTGTCCTTGGTAGACCGGCAGGTTCCCCTTCCATCACTTGGAACCAGTTCATTTAGCTGTTCCTAGACATGTATATCCCACCCTCCAAGAGGGAAGAGTTGCGATATCAGTTTGAGCAGCTAGAGCAGGGACAGATGTCAGTGACAGACTACGAGGCTAGGTTTTCTAAGTTGTCTCGCCATGCCCTTATGATACTTCCTACTGATGCTGAGAGAGTCCGGAGATTTGTAGCTGGGATGCACTCATGTATTAGGGACAACATGGCCCGAGAGGTGGAGATGGGGACTCCCTATCAGCTTGTGGTCGAGATAGCTCGTTGGATTGAGGGTTATCATTCGAGGGGCAGGGAGCAGAGTCAGCAAGATAAGAGAGCTAGATTTTCAAGAGATTTCAGAGGTGACCCAGCCAGGGGTAGAGGTCATTTCGGTAGAGGCCAGCATAGCAGGCCCTCATACACAGCTCCTCCACCACCTCCCCGTGGTGCTCTAGTGAGGCCCTAATTTAGCGCTATGCCAGAGAGTTCCTACCGTCCGCCAGCCATTCAGGGTTCCGCAGGCGGGTATGCCGGTCATCGGGGGTCTTCTAGTCCTTACTTCAGTGCCATGCCTGAGGGTTCTCACCATCCCATAGCTATCCAAGGTCCTTCTTCAGGGCAGCAGGCCATTTTACCGACGAGATGTTATAAGTGTTGGGATCCAGGCATATGAGGAGGAATTGTCCCAGGCTTCGGGTCAATGCCGTTCAGCAGAGCTATCAGCCTATATTTTCAGCACCGGCGATTCGTCCACCCAGAGGTGGAGGGCAGACTGGTAGAGGTCGTCCCATAGGTGGAGGCCAGGCAGGGGGAGCTCTGCCAGCCCCTATTCATTCCAGCGGAGGTCAGTCATCCGATGCTCCAGCTAGATTCTATGCTATTCTTGCCCGATTAGATGCAGTGGCCTCAGATGCCGTGATCACAAGTACTATTTCAGTTTGTGGTAGAGATACATCAGTGTTATTTTATCCATGATCTACCTATTCATATGTGTCAGCCTTATTTTCTTGTTTCCTGGATGTTCCTCGCAAGTCCTTGGGTACTCCTATTTATGTGCCCACTCCCGTGGATGATTCTGTTGTTGTAGACCGGATTTATCGGTCCTGTGTGATTTTATTTTGTGGGTTCGAGACCAGAGCGGACCTTCTATTGCTCGACATGGTTGATTTTGAGGTTATTTTAGGCATGGATTGGTTATCTCCTTATCATGTCGTGCTAGATTTCCATGCCAAGACAGTTACCTTAGCCATGCCCGAGTCTCCTAGGCTGGAGTGGAGAGGTTCCTGAGTTAGTGCAGCCAGCCGGGTTGTTTCATTCTTGAAGGCTCAACATATGGTCTAGAAGGGTTGTCTGGCCAATCTTGCTTATGTGCAGGACACCACCGCCGAGTCTCCGACGATTGATTCAGTGCCAGTGGTTCGAGAGTTTTCTGATGTATTTCCTTCAGACCTTCCAGGCATGCCTCCAGATCGTGATATTGATTTCTGCATTTATTTAGCTCCAGGCACCCAGCCTATATCTATTCCTCCGTACTTTATGGCTCCAAAAGAGTTGAAGGAGTTGAAGGAGAATCTTGAGGAGTTGTTAGCTAAGGGGTTTATCAGGCTGAGTGTATATTCTTGGGGTGCCCCAGTTTTATTTGTGAATAAGAAGGATGGGACTATGCGGATGTGTATTGATTACCGCCAGTTGAACAAGGTCACCATGAAGAACAAGTAACCCTTTCCGCACATCGATGATCTGTTTGACAAGTTGCATGGTGCTCGTGTGTTTTCTAAGATTGATTTGAGATCGAGATATCATCAGCTGAGGATTCAGGCCTCAGATGTTCCGAAGACTGCTTTTTGTACAAGATATGGCCATTATGAGTTCCTGGTGATGTCTTTTGGCTTGACTAATTCCCCAGCAGCATTTATGGACTTGATGAACAGAGTGTTTAGGCCGTACATCGATTATTTTGCCATCGTCTTCATTGATGACATTCTGATTTACTCACGTAGCCTGGGAGAGCACGAGCATCATTTGAGAGTTGTGCTCCAGACCTTGCGAGAATATAAGCTATATGCTAAGTTCTCCAAGTGTGAGTTTTGGTTGGATTCCGTGGCATTCTTGGGATATGTGGTATCCGGAGAGGGTATGAAGTTTGATCCTAAGAAGATTGAGGCAGTTCAGAGTTGGCCACTTCCTACTTCAGCTACAGAGATCAGGAGTTTCTTGGGTCTAGCAGGCTACTACCACCGATTTGTGGAGGGATTTTCATTTCATCCCCACTGACTAGATTGACGCAGAAGAATGCCCCGTTCCGATGGTCCGACGAGTGTGAGGCGAGCTTTCAGAAGCTCAAGACAACATTGACCTCAGCACTAGTCCTTGTATTGCCTTCCGATTCTGGGATGTATACAGTATATTGCGATGCTTCACGCGTTAGATTGGGGTGTGTATTGATGCAGGAAGGGAGAGTTATTGCTTATGCTTCGCGCCAGCTGAAGGTTCATGAGAAGAATTATCCTATGCACGCGGCGATTGTTCATACTCTTAAGATTTGGAGGCACTACTTGTATGGTGTGTCCTGTGAGGTTTATACGGATCACCACAGCTTACAACAGTTGTTCAAATAGAGGGATCTTAATTTGAGGCAGCATATGTGGCTTGAGTTGCTGAAGGATTATGACATCACCATTATTTATCATCCGGACAAGGCGAATGTGGTAACATATGCTTTGAGCAGGAAGGCGGAGAGTATGGGTAGCTTGGCTTATGTTGCAGCAGAGGATATACCTCTAGCCTTGAACATTTAGTCCTTGGCTAATCGCCTGGTGAGATTAGACCTTTCAGAGCCTCGTCGAGTTCTAGCACATGTGGTTGCTCAGTCTTTGTTATTGGGTGAAATTAAGGCTCCGCAGTTTGATGATCCGTGCTTGGCAGAGCTTCGGGATAGTGGTTCAGGGTGGTTCCAAGGAGGTTACAATTGGCGAGGATGGTGTTCTGAGACTTCAGGGCCGTTTATGTGTTCCTAATGTTGATGGCCTGAGGGAGAGGATTCTAGAGGAGGCACACAGTTCTCGGTATTCTGTTCATCCCGGTGCTACAAAGATGAATCGTGACTTGAAGCAGCATTTCTGGTGGAGGCGGATGAATAAAGACATTGTGGAGTATATGGCTAGGTGTCTTAATTTCCAGCAATTTAAGTGTGAGACCCAGAGGCCAGGTGACCTACTTCAGCAGATGCCCATTACTGAGTGAAAGTGGGAGCACATCACTATGGACTTCGTGGTTGGGTTTCCTCGGACTTTGCGGAAGGTTGACGCAGTTTGGGTCATTGTGGATAGATTGACCAAATCGGCGCATTTAATTCCAGTGTCTACTACTTATACTTCTGAGAGGTTGGCCCAGATCTACATTCGGGAGGTAGTCTGGTTTCACGGTGTTCCGGTGTCCGTTATATCAGATCGAGGTCCTAAGTTCACCTTGCATTGGAGGACATGCTTAGGGCATGTGTGATGGACGTCGGAGGTCAGTGGGACCAGTTCTTGCCTTTGGCCGAGTTTTCTTACAATAATAGTTATTAGTCCAGCATTGAGATGGCACCATTTAAGGCTTTTTATGGTCGGGGATGTCATTCTCCTATCAGGTGGTTTGATCTTGGAGAGGCTAAGTTATATGGCACCGACCTGGTGAGAGATGCTTTGGAGAAAGTGAAGTTTATTCAGGAGAGGCTCCGCACGGCACAGTCCAGACAGAAGAGTTACGCGGATCAGAAGGCGTGTGATGTATCATTTATGGATGGAGATAAGTTTCTGTTGGAAGTCTCGCCGATGAAGGGTATTATGAGGTTCGGGAGGAAGGGCAAGCTGAGCCCGAGGTTTATAGGTCCTTTCGAAGTATTGAGGCGAGTTGGAGGGGTTGCTTATGAGCTTGCTTTACCTCCCAGTTTATCAGGAGTTCATCTGGTCTTTCATGTATCCATGCTCCGGAGGTACCATGCCGACTTCTCTCACGTGGTTGATTTTAGTACTATTCAGTTGGATGAGAAGTTGGGCTATGAGGAGGAGCCAGTTGCTATCATTGACAAGCAGGATCGCCAGTTGAGATCCAAGAGAGTTTCTGCCGTAAAGGTCCAGTGGAGGGGCCAACCAGTCGAGGAGGCGACCTGGGAGTCCGAGGAGGACATGCGGAGCAGATATCCACATTTATTCAGCACTTCAGGTATGATACTAGACCTGTTCGAGGACGAACGTTTGTTTAAGAGGTGGAGAATGTAACGACCCGGCCGGTCGTTTTGCATTATCGGACCTCGTTCCCCTAAATGAAATTTCCCATAGCGGCTTATTGTGATTTATGACTTGCAGGCACGGGTGGTTCGGTATTCGGAAATGTTTAGAGTGGTATAGGAACACTTGGTTCCTTAAGGTTGGCCTTTAAGGACAAGTTTGACTTCGATCAACATATTGATCAAACGACCTCGGAATTGAGTTTCAACGGTTCCAGTAGCTTCGTATGATGATTTCGGACTTGGGCCTATGTTCGGAATGGGTTTTGGATGAACCGGGGGCGTTTCGGCGCCCAATATCGAATTTGAGTTTTCTTAAGTTTGAAATTTGGTTTGGAACGTGTTTTTATGTTATCGAGGTCCGAACGAAATTTCGAGACTGGGAATAGTTTCGTTATGTCAATTATGACGTTCCTGAAAAATTTGGTGTCATTCCGAGTAGTATAGGTCGACTCAGCGCATTGTTAGCGAATTCAAGAAAACTTAAAGTTCCTAAGTTTGGTTCTAGGGGTGATTTTGAGTTTTTGCGTTGTTGTGGGTGTTCTGAAGGCTCGAGGGAGTCCGTATTATGATTTGGGACTTGTTGGTATATTTGGATGGGGGCTCGGGTGGGCCCATGTGCCTCTCAGGCACCAAACGAGGCCAAAAAACCAGCTGAAGCAGTTGTTGGTGCACCTGATCTGGTGTGACCGCATATGCGGTTGCCCAGTCGCAGGTTCGAGACCGCTCATGCGGTCCCAGCCTCTCAGGTGCGACCCCCAGGTGGGCTTCCCAGTTCTCGCAGGTGAGGGCTATCCCCGCAAGTGCGGAGCCACAGGTGCGGACTCCTGCCCGCAGGTGCGAGCCCAGGCCCTTGTCCCATTTTCTGCTAGTGCGAGACCGTAGGTGCGGTCCTTGAGCCGCAGGTGCGGAACTACTGAAGGCAGTGTATTCTTTTAAACACGGGAAATGTTCATTTTCTCCATTTTTCTTCCACCATTGTCGACTTAGGGAGCTTGGGAAAGGGCCAATCCACCTAGCTACTGAAAGGTAAGTGATTTCTACTCTAATATTAGTTTAATACATGAAATCCTAGGTAGATTAACCTTCTAATTAGTGAAAAATCAAGGGTTAGAGTAAAAACCTAGGTTTTATGGAAAATGGGAGAATTAGCAAGAAATTATCCATGGAATCATACAAAAACTATATATTAATGATCCTTAGGTTATGGGTAAGTGTTTCCTTCGAACATTTTCCGGAATCAGAGCACATGGGCCCGGGGTGTATTTTGAGATATTGCAAAGTAGGCTAAAGTGGTTAATTAAATAGGGAAATTCCATACTTTTGAGCATAAATTGATGTATTTATGTAATATTTGGCTAGTTACGAGACCTCGGGTGACGAGTTTGGAGTTTCGGGCGCGTTCTTGACCCAAAAAGTAGGTTTGACACGAGGTGAGTCTCCTTTCTAACCTTGTAAAAGGGAATTATCCCAATAGATGATTATAAATAATTGCATGTCCTTATTTGCGGGGGGATACATACGCACGAAGTGACGAGAGTCCGTGCGTAGCTACTATTATGTTATGTTGGGTAGTTCTAGGACTCACAAGCATGCTTTTATGTGCCTTACATGTGTACCTAAATTTATTTGAGTTGCATAGTACCCTTGAATTTGGTGTGAAAGTATTAGGAAGTTATGTTCAAAAATTGTATTGCTAATCTATGTTAAATCCCTAACTGTTGAAAAATTATGTGTATTTATACGGCACCCGTGTCGCATGTATGATTCGTGAGCGGGATAGCCCTTAACAACCCCGTCGCATGTTCGATTCGCGAGCGGGATAATAGATGCATCTATGGTTCAAGTCGTTCGACCCTCGGCAGTGCACATTTATTTTTCGCGACGCTTCAGCCGTACGCTTTCGGCCTATTATGTGTTATATAATTTAATGGAAGTTTGTTAAAATTGTATAAATTGTTTCATGTGAAAAAGGTAATTTAGTACATTATATGCTAATGAAATTTGGCAGGCAAAGGTAATTACAGCTATACTTGATATTTTATGACTTTGTGATTACAACGACTATTATGCCTGCCTAGTTCTTATTAAATTATGTTATTTAGAAATGTTGACCCTAGTAAGTATCACGTCTACTTCTCGTCACTACTTCTTCGAGATTAAGCGGGATACTCACTAGGTACATATCTGTTTATGTACTCATGCTACGCTTCTGTACTTAATTTTACAGGCTCTGAGACAGGTGCATCTGGGAAATTATCCGGAGCTCGTCCCTGACGTATACTTGGCGTGGATTTCTCGGTGAGCTGTTTTCCCTGACGTATCTTTGTAGCAGCACCTTGGAGTTCCTCTTTTTTTTTTGCTATGTCTGTATTATTTTTCTTCAGACAGTAGGGCAAACTTGTATTTTCTTTAGGATACCCATTTTTATTAGATGCCCGTAGACCTGTGACGCCAGTTCCTGGCATGCCCGCGTAGTGGATATTCTATTCTTTTGGGTTGTAACTATCGGTGGTGTTTACTATATTTGTTGCTCACTTTTGGTCATCTATGTTACAAATTTACTTCGAAATTATGCTTTGAAAGAAAAACCTCTTAAGTATAGTGAATTATTTATAAATTAAAAAGGGATCACTAGTAAATTAAGGTAGTCTTGCCTAACATCGAAGTTGGGCGCCATCGCGACCTAATTGGGATTTGGGTCGTGACACTAGCATGTCTACATGTCTTAATTTCTTACCTATCTCTTTGCAGCATGCTTAGTAAATCCCTACTTATTTTCTTGACTTATACTTAGTCTAAACTATAGATTTTCTTCTTGTGACTGTCATCTTCATTTTATTTGAGCTGCGTATTAACTTTGGGACTACGGGATGGTATCCCGGGAGATCCCCCTGCATGTTTACTTTTGGGACTACGGGACGATATCCGAGGAGATCCTCCCTGCATATTTACTTTTGTGACTATGAGGTGGTACCTTGGGAGTTCCCGTTGCCCATTTACTTTTAAGACTACGAGGAGGTACCTCGGGAGTTCTCCCTACACATTTACTTTTGACACTATGAGGCGGTATCTCGGGAGTTCTCCCTGCATATTTATTTTGGGACTACGCGACGGTATCTCGGGAGTTCCCCCGTTTACTTAACCTGTGTGTTGTACTATAATTTGCCGCATTTACTTTTGTTAAATTCTAATCTATTATTATATTGTATATCTAATATCTTATTTATTATTTAGTAGTGGTCCTGGCCTGACCTCGCCACTACTCGACTGAGATTAGGCTTGGCACTTACTGGGTACCATTGTGGTGTACTGATGCTACTTTTTTGCACGTGTTTTCGTGTGTAGATCTAGGTACATCATTCTGGCCTCGCTATTAGTTGTGCACACACTGCAGTTATGAAGACTTCGAGGTACATTTGCTGCGTCTGCAGACCAAGGAGTCCCCCTCTATCTTTTTCTGTAGTTCTTCCTCTTCTATTTCTATATACTGATGTATAGAACGGTTAGTAGGTTCTTAGAAGCTTGTGCTTTATGATGTTCCGGGTCTTGGGAAAATTTTGTATGTATTTATTTTAGAGTTGTTATTGAGTATATCCGAGCGGCATTTCTATCAATTATTTCATTACTATTGTTTTTAGTAGTTTAGATTTATGTTTTCTTTTTCGTTGTTATTCCGCAAATATTAGGCTTACCTTGTCATAGAGACTAGGTGTCGTCGCGACCACTCACAGAGGAAAGACCAGATTGTGACAAGTTGGTATCATATCCCTAGGTTCATAGGTGTCGTGAGTCACAAGCCGATTTATTAGAGTCTCGCGGATTGGTACAGAGACGTCCGTACTTATCTTTTGGAGGCCATGGAACTGTTAGGAAGAATTATACTTCTTTGATTCCTTGTCGTGCAAAATTTGTGGACATCAAAATTCATAACATATGTATTCTATTCTTTCTCACAGATGGTGAGGACCCATACCAAAGGATATGATGACCAGGAACCCCCCGCCCGTAGCTAGAGCCACGAGAGGCCGGAGCTGGGGTAGACACCGAGGATGACCACGCAGTGCGACCAGAGCACCCACGCGAGCAACTACAAAAGAGCCCCCATAGCTCCAGTTGGAGGGCAGGCACCTGAGGTGCCTATTGCTGCACCAGCCCTCCAGGAGACTCTAGCCCTGTTCATGAGCAAGTTTAGCACCTTAGCTCACACTGGATTGATTCCACTAGCTCCTGCCACATCTCAGCCCAGGGGAGGGGCATAGACTCCCGCAGCCATAACCCTGATCAGCAGGTCCATGTTGACTAGGCCCCATAGTTTATACCTATGTAGTCGGTAGCACCAGTCCAGCACGAGGTTAGGGCAGCCGCTTATGAGGTGGAGCAGCTCAAACATGAGAGGTACAAGAAGTACCAACCACCTATCTTCAGGGGATTGGCGACAAATGACGCTTAGGGTTTTCTACAGGAGTGTCACCGTATTCTCCGTGCTATGGGCGTAGCACAGACGAGTGGGGTTTCTTTTACCACATTCTAGCTTAGAGGAGTAGCCTATCAGTAATGGCATGATTATGATTTTAGTAGTTCGATTGAGGCAGCTTCACTTACATAGATTCAACTCTCAGACATTTTTTTCAGAGAGCATGTCCCTTAGAGCCTCAGGGACTCATGGCACACAGAGTTTGAGCAGCTGCGCCAGGGTGCTATGACTGTGTTAGAGTATGCAGTTTGCTTCAGTGATTAGGCCCGACATGTACCGGCGTTGGTTTACATAGTACAAGAGAGGGTTCGATGGTTTATTGTGGGACTCCACCCCAGTATCCGGATTAGTATGTCCAGGTAGTTGGAGATAGATATTTCTTATCAGCAGGTTGTGAGTATTGCTCAGAGATTGGAGGGCATGCTCGCCCACGATAGAGAGGAGAGGGAGGCCAAAAGGTCTCGAGAGTCGGGCACTTACAGTGGTACTCGTGCCCCAACTGCAGTACGCCATGGTAGGGGTTATGTGAGTCGCCCCGTTCAGTCAGCTCTTCCAGCCGCCGGTGGTATTCTAGCCCCTTCTAGGCCCCATGAGCCTTATTATGCATCGCCAGTATCTAGTGTGCCTCCTTCTCGAGGTATTTTTAGTGGCCAGTCCAGAAGACCTTGCCCGAGTCAGTCACAGTAGCCACGCCCTCCGATATATTATTTTGATTGTCACGACACTCACTATATGGTGACCGATTGCCCCAGACTTGGGAGGGGTGCACCTCCACCGACTTCTCAACAACCGTGTGCTCCACCGGGTCCTTAGGCTATGATTCCAGCAACAGCTACCGCCCCACCTGCTCAGCCAACTCGAGGTGGAGGTCGGGGAGTTCAAGGTCGCCCTGAAGGTGGAGGCCAGACCAGGTATTATGCTCTTCTGGCTCGTACAACGGCAGTTACTTCCGACTCTATCATTACAAGTATTGTTCTAGTCTGTCATAGAGATGTGTCGGTATTATTTGATCCAGGCTCTCGAGATTCATTGAGTTCCCTTGTTTATGTGTTTACTCCTGTGGGGGTTTCTCTTATTGTGGACCACGTGTATCGGCCATGTTAGATTGCTCTTAGTGGTTTTGATACCAGAGCCCATTTATTATTGCTCAGTATGGTAGACTTTGATGTTAACTTGGGCATGGACTGGTTTTTGCCCCATTGTGCTATTCTTGATTGTCACACTAAGACCGTGACGTTGGGTATGCCCGGACTACCGCAATTAGAGTGGAAGGGTACCTTAAAGCATACTCCCAGCAGAGTTATTTTTATTAAAGCTCAACGAATAGTTGAGAAGGGGTGTGACGCGTATCTAGCTTATGTGAGAGATGTCAGTATTGATACCCTTATAGTTGAGTCCATTCCAGTAGTGAGGGACTTCCCGGATGTGTTTCCAGCTGATCTTTCGCGCATGTCGCCCAACAAAGATATGGATTCTGCATTGATTTGTTGTCGACACTCATCCCGTCTCTATTCCTCCATATCGTATGGCTCCTCTTGAGTTGAAGGAGAAGATAAAGGAGTTGCTTGATAAGGGCTTAATTTGGCCTAGTGTGTCACCTTGGGGTGCTCCAGTCTTATTTGTGAAGAAAAATGATGGTTCTATGCATATGTGCATTGACTATCGGCAGCTAAACAAAGTTACAGTAAAGAATGAGTATACATTACCTCGTATTGATGACTTATTTGTTCAGTTACAGGGTACCGGGGTGTTTTCCAAGATTGACTTACGTGCAGGCTATCATCAATTGAAGATTCGGGAGCCAGATATCCCGAAGACTGATTTCAGGACTCGGTATGGTCACTACGAGTTCCTTGTGATGTCTTTTGGGCTGACCAATTCCCCAGCAGTCTTTCTGCACTTGATGCACGGTGTGTTCTGACCCTATCTTCACTCTTTCATCATTGTGTTTATTGACGATATTTTGGTGTACTACCGGACTCGGGAGGATCAGGAGCAGCACCTGAGGACTGTGCTTCAGACCTTGAGAGAAAAGAAGTTATATGCAAAATTTCCAAACTGAGTTTTGGCTAGACTCAGTAGCATTCTTGGGTCATATAGTATCGAGTGGTTGGATCAAGGTAGATCTAAGGAAGGTGGAAGCAGTGTAGAGTTGTCCTAGATCGTCATCAGCTACGGAGATTCAGAGTTTTCTTGGTTTGGCGAGGTATTACCATCATTTTGTAGAGGGTTTCTCATCTATTGCAGCACCTACGACGATGCTGACCTAGAAGGGTGCTCCACTCAGGCGGACAGAGGAGTGTGAGGAGATCTTTCGGAACTCAAGACAGCTTTGACTACACCCCAGAATTGGGATGGCCTACAGGTTCAAGGTCTTATTGTCACGACCCAAAATCCTAACTCAGGTCGCGATGGCGCCCAACACCGGAGTTAGGCAAGCCAACACTCAATCACTAAGGATTTTCCCATATTTAATTAAACATCCCAACACGTGCCAAGTTTTAAAGTTCAAAACATTAATTGAAAAAGATAATTAGCCAATTTAACCAAAAGAAGTCATAAAGATGTGTGAGACAATATATATATATACAGACCCGCAAACCATAATATCTACCACCTGTGCTAGGAATTAGTGTCACAAGTTCTACGGGCATACTAACAGAATATACAAAAAACATAATATAATTGTCCCACTGTCTAGAAGAAATAGACGGGAATAATAAAAGAAACTCCATGGTGCTTCTGGGGATCGTTAGGAGAAGTAGCTCACCGTGAAATCAGGTCCAATCTATACTCAGAATCGAGCTCCGGTCTGATAAACAGATGCACCAGCTTTAGAACCTGTACAATCAAGTACAGAAGCGTAGCATGAGTACATAAATAAATATTTACCCAGTGAGTATCCCGCCTAACCTCGAAGAAGTAGTGATGAGAGGTCAACTTGATACTTACTAGGGTCAAAACAATACAATTTAAATACAGGATAAACAGAAATAGCAGTAATGAATAGTAATAATAAGGACAGGAGCAACAATTAGCATTAGGTAGTACTTTTACTTAACACCTTTCCATAGCATAAAAGCTAATTAGTTCCCTTCTTTTACATAAAATCAACAGATAAATTACAGGGATTCCCTTCAGTTATCAACACATAACAAGCCATGAACGAGCGACCGGTACGACGTGAAAAGTAAATGTGCACTGCCGAGGGTCGAACAGCCCGAACCATAGATGCATCTATCTGCCCCGCTTGCGAATCGAACATGCGACGCGGTTAATATAATACTAGGACTACCCCGCTCGTGAATCATTCATGAGACTCGGGTTAATATAATACTAGGGCTACCCCGCTCGCGAATCATTCATGTGACTCGGGTTAATATAATACTAGGACTACCTCGCTCGCGAATAATTCATGCGACTTGGGTTCCCGTATAAATACATGATTAACAGGAAATTCCAGATAATTTAGCAAGGAACATACTAACAGGATAAGAATTTAATAATGTCAACTTCAAAGCATAACTTCTTAGACCTTCACATGTGAGATTCGAGGATATTAGACTACTTAGACCATATGCAAGATCACAGATATAACACATAAAGCATGCTTGTGAGTTCTAAACTACCCTACAAGGCATAATAGTAGCTATGCATGGGCTCTCATCACTTCGTGCATGCGTAGCCCCCGCAAATAAGGACAAACAACCACCTATAATCACCTATGAGGACAATTCCCTCTTACAAGGTTATAAAGGACACTCACCTCGTGTCGAACCTACTCTCCGGGTAAAGAACGCGCCCGAAACTCCAAACTCGACACCCAACGACTCGAAACTACCCAAATGTTATACAAATATATCAATTTACACTCAAAAGTATGGAATTCTCCTATTTACTTAGCCATTTCATCCTACTTGAAGAAATCCCAAAATTCATTCCCCGGCCCGCATGCTCGGATTTTCGGAAATTTTTGAAAGAATTACTTACCCATAACCTATGGATCGTTAATAAGTAGTTTTTGTATGATTTCATGGATAATTAATGGGTAATTACCGAAATTTTCATAAAGCCCTAGGTTACTACCCAAATCCTTGATTTTTACTAATTAGGTAGTTAATTTGACTAGGAATTCATGCACTAAACTAACATTAGGGTAGAATTCCCTTACCTTTCAGTAGCTAGGTCGTGGGGCTCTTTTCCAAGCTCTCAAGGTCTCTGATGGTGGAAGAAAATGGAGTGAAATGAATAAATCCCGAGTTTTAAAGAACTCACTACCTACTGTGGTCCGCACCTGCGGCTCAAGGACCGCACCTGCAGTGTCGCACCTACGAGTAAATGCTCGCACCTGCGAAAATGGGACCAGGGGCCTGGGTTCGCACCTACGGAAAGAAGTCTGTACCAGTGGCTCCGCACTTGCGGGAAAGGGCCCGCATCTGTGAGAAGAGGGCATCTCACCTGGAAGTCGCACCAGCGATGCTGGAACCGCAGGAGCGATCTCGCACCTTTGACTGGGCAACCGCACCTGCGGTCACACCAGAACAGGTGCACCAGCAAATGCTTCAGCTGGTTTTTGGCCTCGTTTGGTGCTCGAGAAGCACCTGGGCCCACCCGAGCCCCCGTCCAAATATATCAACAAGTCCCAAATCATAATAATGACTCGCTCGAGCCTTTGGAACACCCAACACGACGCTAAAACTCAAAATAACACCTCAAAACCCCTAGAATCAAGCTTAGGAACTTTAAGTTTCTTGAATTCGCTAACAATGGGCCGAACTGGCCTTTACTACTCGGAATGACCCCAAATTTTACGAGCAAGTCATGAATGACATAAAGGAAATATTCCCGATCTCGTAATTCCGTTTGGACCTCGATAACACAAAAACACGTCCCAACCCACAATATGAACTTAAGGAAACTCTTATTTCGCTATTGGGCCCGAAACACCCCCGGGTCATCCAAAACCCGTTCCGAACATACGCCCTAGTCTGAAATTATTATAAGAAGCCATTGAAACCATCAAAACTCGATTCGGAGATTGTTTACTCAAAATTTTAACCGAAGTCAAACTTGGCCTTAAAGGCCAACCTTAAGGAACCAAATGTTCCTATACTACTCTAAACTCTTCCGAATCCCAGACCCCCCACCCCCACAAGTCATAAATCATAATAAGTCGTTATGAGAAGTTTCATTTAGGGGAACAGGGTCTGATAACGTAAAACAACCGGTCGGGTCGTTACACTTATAATGTATATTGTGATGCGTCGTGAATTGGTCTCGGTGCAGTGTTGATGCAGGATGGTAGGGGATTGCCTATGTGTCTAGACAACTGAAGGTGCATGAAAAGAAATATCATTTCCACGACCTTGAGTTAGTAGCTATTGTTCATGCCTTGAAGATTTGGCGGCACTATTTGTATGGTGTCCCTTATGAGATTTACACCGATCATCAAAGTTTGCACTATCTGTTCAAGCAAAAGGATCTTAACTTGCATAAGTGGAGGTGGTTGGAGCTGCTTAATGACTATGATATCACCATTTTGTACCATCCCGAAAAGGCCAATGTGGTGGCCGATCCTTTGAGTCGTCGGGCGGAGATTTTGGGGAGCTTATCATATCTACCAGCAGCTAAGAGGCCATTGGCATTCGATGTTCAGGCCCTAGCCAGCCAGTTTGTGATATTGGATATTTCTTAGTCGAGTGGAGTATTGGTTTGTGTAGTCTCTCGGTCTTCTCTTTATGATCATATCAGGGAACGTCAGTATGATGACCCCTATCTGCTTGTCCATAAGGACATGGTCATGTGCGGTGATGCTAAGGAAGTCACTATTGGGGATGATGGTGCATTGAGGATGTAGGGAAGGCTATGTGTGCCCAATGTAGATGGTCTGCGTGAGCTGATTCTCTTGGAGGCTCACAATTTGCAGTACTTCATCCATCCGGATGCCGAAGGTGTATCAAGACTTGAGGCAGCATTACTAGTGGAGGGGGATGAAGGAGGACATAGTGGAGTATGTGGCTCGGTGTCTAAATGCCAGCAGGTGAAGTATGAGCATCAGCGGCCAGGTGGGTTGCCTCAAAAGTTAGAGATTCTGGAGTGGAAATGTGAGCGAATCACTATGGATTTTGTTATTGGACTCCCACGGACTTAGCGGAGGTTTGATGCAGTTTGGGTGACTGTGGATAGGCTGACCAAGTCAGCTCATTTCATTCCTATGATGACTACATATTCTTCTGAGCAGCTGGCTCGAACTTATATCCGCGAGGTTGTTAGGCTTCATGGCGTACCAGTATCTATCATCTATGATCGGGGTACAAAGTTTACATCATGGTTTTGGAGGGCCGTACAACATGAGTTGGGTACTCAAGTGGAGCTGAGCACAACATTTCATCCTCAGACAGATGGACAGTCCAAGGGCACTATTCAGATATTAGAGGATATGCTCCTGTGCGTGTGTGATGGAGTTTGGAGGTTTGTGGGATCAGTTTTTGTCACTTGTAGATATCAATCGAGCATCCAGATGGCACCGTATGAGGCTCTGTATGGTAGGCGGTGTCAGTCCACAATGGGTTGGTTCGAGCCGTGCGAGGCTAGATTATTGGGTACAGACTTGGTTCAGGATGCCTTGGATAAGGTGACGAGGATCGACTTCACACGGCCCAGTCCAGACAGAAAAGTTATGCGTATCGGAAGGTTTGCGATGTTGAATTCATGATTGGAGAGTGGTTCATGCTACGGGTATCACCCATGAAGGGTATGATGAGGTTCGGGAATAAGGGCAAGCTGAGCCCGAGGTTTATCGGCACCTTTGAGGTGTTGCGATGTGTTGGGGAGGTTGCTTATGAGCTTGCCTGACCTCCCAGTCTATCATGAGTTCATCTAGTATTCCATCTTTCTATGCTCCAGAAGTATCACGGCGATCCGTCTCACGTGTTGGATTTTAGCTCAATCCAGTTGGACAAGGATTTATTGTATGTTGAGGAGCCAGTGGCTATTTTGGATAGGCAGGTTCGAAAGCTAAGGTCAAAAAACATTGTTTCTGTGAAGATTCAGTGGAGGGGTCATCCGATCGAGGAGCAAACTTGGGAGATCGAGCATGATATGCGCAGCCATTATCCTCATCTTTTACCACTTAAGGTATGTCTTTATACTCATTCGAGGATGAACAATTATTTTAAAAGGGGGAGGATGTAATGACTCGGCTGGTTGTTCTGAGAGTTGTAGCCCCGATTCTCTGTTTACTCTTTCCCCCGTATCTTTTTCTGCTTATGTGTTTTGTCGGGAGGTGTTGGTTGTGGTTTCAAAGTGTTTTGGGACACTTTGTCCCTAAACAGAAGCTTAAGTCTTATGATTTTTAACATAGTCGGAACTATGTGAAGACAACTCCGGAATGGAGTTTCATCGGTTCTGTTAGCTCCGTTGGGTGATTTTGAGCTTAGGGGCGTGTCCAGATTATATTTTGGAGATCTGTAGGTTATTTAGGCTTGAAATGGCGAAAATCAAACTTTTGGAGATTTTGTCTGGTAGTAAAAGTTTTGATATCGGGGTAGGATTCCGATTTCGGAAGTTGGAGTAGGTGAATATGACTTGTTTGCAAAATTTGGGGTCAATCGGTCATTGTTTGATAGGTTTCGGTATCGATTGTAAAAATTAGAAGTTTCAAGTTCATTAAGTTTGAATCGGAGGGTGATTCGTGTTTTTAGCATTGTTTGATGTGATTCAAGGGCTCAACTAAGTTCTTATGGTATATTACGACTGGTTGGTATCTTTGGTTGAGATCCCGGGGGCCTCGGGTGCTTAATGAATTATTTTTGGACTTGTTGGAATTGCAGAAAATTTGGTGTCAAAGTTTTTGGTTTCCTTCATCGCGTTCGCGAGAGAGGTCTCGTGTTCGCGTAAGGCATCTGGGAGGCCAGCTGAGATTGTTCTTCGCGTTCGCGAAGATTTGGATCAATTATCCTACGTGTCCGTAATTTTTTCATCGCGTTCGCATAGAGGAAAGGTTAGATGGAACTTCAGACATTTAGCCTACGCGTTCGCGATGAGAGTCCTGCATTCGCGTAAGGTCAGGAAATGTAAGCTTCCCCGTTCGTATGGGGCTCTCGCATTCGCGAATGAGGTTTTGGAGTGAAGGAAAAAATTTTCTTTGCGAACGCAAAGAAGGAAATGCCTGGGAAGAATATAACATTTCAAAAAAGAGGGTTTCGCCATTTTTATCAAAACTTGAGTTTGAGAGCTCGGATTTGGACGAGATTTTCAGAGACATGGATTGGGTAATGATTCTACACTTCATTTTGGTTATATCTTACTAATATTTCATTAATTGCATCTTTAATTTCAGATTTGGGGTTGAAAATTTGAAAAAAATGGGAAGTTATTCAACTAAAATTTTGAGTTTTGAAAGGCGATTTGAGGTCGGATTCGAGTAATTCTTATATGGCTGGACTCGTGAGTGAATGGGTGTTCATATTTTGTGACTTTTACCTCATTCCGAGTTGTGGGCCAAGGGGAGGCTTTTTGGGTGGATTTCCTAATTTCTTGCTTTAGCTTAGATTTCATTAATTAGGTTAGTTTCTTATAGATATATTTATGGTATATAATTGATTTTGGCTAGATTTGGGTCATTCAAAGTCAGGTATTCATGGGAAAAGCAATGTTATCGATTGATTGAGCTTGGTTCGAGGTAAGTAGCTTGCTTAACCTTGTGTAGGGGAAATACCCTTAGGATTTGGTACTGATAAGGTATGTGAGCACCGTGTATGCAAGGTGATGAATGTGTACACGAGCTAATTGTTGCAAAACCTGATTTTTACTAAGTAATTACAAGTTTTCATATTAATTGAGTATACTAGCATGTGTAGTTATCCTCTTAGCCTAGAATAGCATGTCTATGTGTCTTAATTGCTTATCTGAACTCTTCGCAGCATGCTTTGTAAATTCCTGCTTCTTTTCTTTACCTGTACTTAGTCTAAACTATAGATTTTCTTGTTGTAAATGTCATCTTCATTTTGTTTTAGTTGTGTATATCCTTTGGGACTACGGAACGGTATCCCAGAAGATCCCCTTTCATGTTTACTTTTGGGACTAAGGAACGGTATCCCGGGAGATCCCCCTGCATATTTACTTTTGAGACTACGAGGCGGTACCTCGGGAGTTCCCCCTGCATATTTACTTTTGAGACTACGAAGAGGTACCTCGGGAGTTCTCTTTGCACATTCACTTTTGAGACTACGAGGCAGCTCCTTGCATATTTATTTTGGGACTACGAGATAGTATCTCGGGAGTTTCCCCATTGTTTAACCTGTGTGTTGTACTTTTAGTTGCCGCATTTTCTTTCGTTAAATTCTAGTCTATTATTATACTTTATATCTCTTGCCTTATTTATTATTTACTAGTGGGCCTAACCTGACCTCGTCACTACTCGATCAAGGTTAGGCTTGGCACTTACTGTGTACCATTGTGGTGTACTCGTGCTAATCTTCTGCACATGTTTTCGTGTGCAGATCCAGGTACATCATTCCATCCTCGCTATTAGTTGTGCATATGCTGCTGGTACGGAGACTTCGAGGTACATTTGTCACGTCCGAAAACCTTGAAGTCCCCCTCTATCTTTTTGTGTTTTTCTTCCTCTTCTACTTCTAAATACTGATGTGTAGAACATTTAGTAGATTCTTAGAAGCTTGTGACTTATGATGTTCCGGGTCTTGGGAAAATTCTGTTTTGGAGAGTTACTATTGTATATGCCGAGGGCATTTTTATCAATTATTTCATTACTATTTCTATTAATGCTTTTGATTTATGTTTTCTTTTTCATTGTTATTTCGCAAATGTTAGGATTACCTAGTCCTAGAGACTAGGTATCGTCACGACCACTCACGAAGGGAAGATTGGGTCATGACATGTTGTCTACTTATGATCTGTCACGACTCAAGAATCCTAACCCGTTGTGATGGCGCCTATTGATGGTATTAGGCAAGCTAATTTTATAAATACTTCCAATGTTTCACAAAAAGATAAATCAAAAGCTTTTATATGACAGAGGTTTCATAAAAACAGGAGTTAAACTCACAATACAGTGTGGAAAATAGCCCCAAACATCAGGATGTCACCAAGTCATAAGCATCTAAACATCCAGTCTAAGAGTTTCTACATGAGTCTGTGTCAAAATACCAATACATAAAAGAAAAGATAACAAGAGAGGATAGATAAGGACTGCGAACGCCAGCAACTACCTCGTGAATCTCCGAAACTCAACCACACACGAGATCAACATCCTCTGTGTCTGGAAACACATGGATCTGCACACGAAGTGCAAGGTGTAGCGTGAGTACAACCAACTCAGTAAGTAACAATAATAAATATGGAACTCAAAGGTAGTGATGAGCTATACAATTACAGTCCATTTCATTAATTTCAGCTATGAAAGTAGACATGTTTCAATTCCAGCAGTTTAAGTCAAGTCAGTTACACATTACCAATTTCAGGTGAAACCGGATACAATATTTTCCACAAGTTCTGAACAATGACATAAATTAGCTAAGTGCAGCAACAAAGGAAACAAATGCAACCTCTCAGGGCAACAGTCACTCAAGCTCTCAATAGCTAAAACAATCAGCTCTCAACCCTCAATACTCACACTCAATATGTACTTGCGCTCACCGGGGGTGTACAGACTCTGGATGGGCTCCTTCAGCCAAACTCTATATCGCTGCAGCATGCAGCCTGATGTAATATATAAATAGCCATAAGGCTCGTTGTGGCGTGCAACCCGATCCATAATATATAAATAGCCATAAGGCTCGTTGCGACGTGCAACACGATGCATATAAATTCAGCCCTCGGGCTTGTTGCGGCGTACAACCTGATCCATAGACACTCACATAGCTCATAGCTCGACACTTAGGCCCTATCTCAGTCACCAACCTCTCCAGTCTCTCGGGCTCTCAGGAATCATACAAATCAACCCAAAAAGAGATAATAAGAGGTATCAACAAGAAAACAAGAGGAGACGGAGACATGATACGCAAGTAAAACTGTGACTGAGTACAAGACAGAAAATAGTAGCTAATTCAACAAGTATACGACCGCTGCGGGTCCCAACAGTGATATCATATGGCCAAAGCATGATTTCTAACGCGAATTGCAGTCAAATTTCGAAAAACAGAGGGAACATGTAGTTAACAATAAATTATTCAACTTTACAGTTTCACGAGACGGACCAAGTCACAATACCCCACGGTGCACGCTCACATGCCCATCACCAAGCATGTGTGTCACCTCCAAAATAATCACATCATACCAAAATTCGGGGTTTCATACCCTCAGGACCAGATTTAAAATTGTTACTTACCTCAAAACCGCGCAAAACTCTACTCCAAAGAAACTTTGCCTCTCGAATCGGTCTCCAAAAATTCCCGAATCTAGCCACAAGCAGTACGATATAATTAATATAGGCTAAATGGACCAATTCTATAAAAAAAATACGAAATTATAAGCCAAATTCCGAATGGCTCAAACCCGTCCCCTGGCCCACGTCTCGAAATCCGACAAAAAGTCACAAAACCCGAAATACCATTCACTCACGAGTCTAATCATACCAAATTTAACAAAACCCGACGCCATTTGGTCATCCAAATCCCCTAAATTTATTCTCCAATTCTATAGCCCTAAACCCCCAAATTTCTTCTCAAAAACTCACCAAGTAGGTGTAAAATCAGTGGGGAAACATCATTATTGAAGATAAATGGAAACAAGGAGCTTACCTCAGTAATCACTTCAAAATCTCTCTCAAAATCCTCCAAAATCCGAGCTCAAAGTGGTTAAAATGGTGAAAAATCTCGAAGTCCCGTATTTATATGTTCTGCCTAGTTCTTTCGCACCTGCAGCCTCTTATCCGCACCTGTTGAACCACTTATGTGGTTACTCCTCCGCTTCTGTGGAAACCACTTAAGCCGCTGGGCTCGCACCTGCGAAGGCCCTTCTGCGGCCCTTTGTCTTCTTCTATGGAAACGCCCAAGCCCTCAAGCTTCGCATTTGCGGAGCCATCCTCGCATTTGCGGGCTCACTGATGTGCATCCTCCTTCGCACCTTCATCCCCTTCCATTCCCGCCCTTTCCCTCTTTTTCGGCCTTCCTCTTCGCTTCTGCGGGCTCGCACCTGCGATGAAACTTCCGCAGGTGCGATTACACCAGCTGAGTCCAAACTTCAGCAGTCTTCAAACTTCAAAACTTGGCCTGTTAACAACCCGAAATCAATCCAAGGCCCCCGGGACCTCAACCAAACATACCAAAAAGTCTTATAACCCAATACGAACTTAGTGGAATCCTCAAATAACCTCAAACAACTTCAAAAACACGAATTACACACAGATTCAAGCCTAATGAACTTCGAAACTTCCAAATTCTACTAACAACGCCGAAACCTATCAAATCACGTTCGATTAACCTCAAATTTTTCACACAAGTCATAAATGACACCATGAACCTACTCCAATATCCGAAAATACAATCCGACCCCGATATCAAAAATTTCACTCTCGGTCAAATTTGCCAAAATTTTGACTTTCGCCAATTCAAGCCTAATTCTACTAAGACCCTTCAAATCACATTCTGGGCGCGCCCCTCAGTCCAAAATCAACTAACGGAGCTTACATAAGCATCAAAATTAAAATCCGAGGTTGTTTATATATAAGTCGACATTCGGCCGACTTTTCCAACTTAATCTTCCAATTAAGAGACTAAATGTCTCAATTCACTATGAAATCATTCTGGACCCAAACCAACTAACCTGGTAAGTCATATAACAGCTGTAGAACACAAAAGAAGCAAAAAATAGGGGAACGAGGCTACAACTCTCGAAACGACCAGTCGGGTCGTCACATGATCACTTGTCATGCCTCTAAGTCTTTAAGTAGTATTGATCAAGCTATTATGTGACTCCTGATGATTTTCATTTTTGATTCTAAACAGTCTGGATGATTAAGTTGTAATCTGCCCCTTCAATGACTGCTCATGTTTTACCTAAACTTCATAGTCTTTCATTGATTATTTTGATGTGATCTATACCTCTACATATGGTTTCCCTGCATCCTGTTTGTTTTATGTTGGAGTTTACTATTTGATAATCCTAACTGAGATGAACCTGATAAGTTCATATCATCCACCATTTACTAAAGCATGAAAAATCTAAGTGTTCAGATTCTTTCTTTGTCTATACTTGTATATGCTAATTCTTGAGGCAACTTCTGGGTTATCACTATGACATTCTCATGATTATATCCAATTATTAGTTGCATTTGTATGAAATAGTCTTGTTGATCTGAACTTTAATTTTCACAAATATCTAAAGTTATAATGTATATATTCTACTGAGATAAAGTCATACCTTTTCATAAAATTTAAGTCATAAATCATGTTTGTTATAGTTGATTGTAATTTCTGCTAAGCTAAACACACTACCTCATGTTCAGATAAAGCCTTCAGCTACATGTTTAAGTCAAAACTTGTTTGATGTAGCACTTTCTTATCTTTAATATCTTTTATGTTACTGTTGACTTTGTAAAGCTTACATGTAGTTGTCATTAAGGTATCTTCCATGAAGAATGACCCAGTCGTTCTTGTTGTAGCCAAAATGGTAATTTTAAGTTGAGTATGACTACTTTCATACACTTAAGTTAAACCTATTTAGTATAATTCTTCCCTTGTCTATAACTCTTTCCCTTCCTTGCATTGCTGATTTGATTCTATAATAGGTAAAGCTTACCATGCCTTTGTAAGATCATTAAAGTATATGTTTATAGTTAAATTTTAAATGTGGTATGTTCCCCTGTTTGGCTTCATGATTCCATGCTCTTGTTTTAAATTCTAATCAGTCCTCTCCTCATTGCCAATTTGAACTGAACCTGGTCTCTAAATCTTATGAGAAGTTCTTTGTTGATATTGTCTGAACATAATTGCTCGTTTAAGGTTAATACTGTTAGGAATATGATCTTATTGAGACCTTAGGGATTCCATGTTCAAATCTCAGAACTTGTAGTCATATTGAGAGTTTTGATCATATTTTTGATATCACTGGTAACTTCTGTAAAAGGTGTTAGTTGTAACTATTTCCCTGAACCTTTACCTTTTAAAGTTCAAAGTAGTATTACTAATCCATGCATGTGCTAGTAGCAAGCTAATCAATACATAATTAGTCTGGAACGGCATAAGTGTTTGTATTTCTTGTGTTGCTGCATATATGAACTATGTATTCTTTACCTTCCCCTTTGAATGTTTTTTCCCTAATGTTTAGACCTTTAACAATATGTTATAATTTTCTGTTTCCCTCCTATATGTGCTCGAAAGTCTGGTCTTCAGATTTATCTAACATGTGGATTGTTCATCTGGTGTTATAAAATATAGAATTTGTTTGTTTACCCCTATGTTACTATGTTACAAGGGAATTATACGTCAGTGGTAGGGAGTATTATAGCATTTAGTTTGCATTGAAAGGGCCTCATTTGCACTTAACCCATAGGGAAAAATAAGTCATTAGTGGTTAGGAGTATTTGGGAGTGGAGTTTGACTCTGGGTTGAGCTGCTCTCCCCGGCACAAGCATTGCCCTGGGCCTAGAGTCCCTTGGGACCTTTGAAGTGTCGACCTTGAGCGGAACTCCCTCCTTAGCCCTTAATTCATTGACACTTTTGCTTCTTTAGGGTTTTAGTGTTAATGACAATGAAAGATTTTCAGTGTAAACTATTTGCCATGTATAACTACCATATTAGTACAATTTCTCATAGTATTTGACTATTGATATTTTAATATATTCTAGTTCCAGTCGTTTGTGTATATATTTCATGCATGGTTGAATATACTGAATATATGGAATATGTTTCTAATGATTTTCTCCTTTCTTTTGGACATCTACATCCATTTGGGCCTTCTAAGTTCCTACAGAGCTTAGACCCAAACCCAACTTTGTTGCATTTTTCTGGATAATCCAAAATCAGTTGTAGCCGCATCTCTTTAATGTTGGGTCTTCCTTCTTGATGCCTAATTACCAAAGTCCAGTCGTCTTTCCCTCAACTCTTTATTATTGTCTACTGTTTTGCTAGTTTAGCGCGATGTCTTGTTGTATTTGTTATATCTTTGTTATTGTTCTATCTCACATATATATAACACTCATATATTATATCATGATTTATATTATGCTTTAATGTCATATAAAACATAGAAAACTGATCACGCTCAACTATGTCTTCTATAGAGACTAAACGAGCGTTGCAAATATAAATCTGGGGTATTAAGCCCAAAGTCGATCCCACGAAGA
>ML384587.1:3064-14331 GCA_005239525.1 Nicotiana knightiana | reverse complement strand
TCAATCGGCACGGAATGTTCCTTCGTGCATAAATAATAATCAATCGGCACGGAATATTCCTTCGTGCATAAATAATAATCAATCTGCACTGAATGTTCCCTCGTGCATGATGAGTGTAAAAGCAACATTTGATATGAAAACTTAACAATACGACATTTCAAATGTTCAGAAATAATCAACAAAATTCTATTGTCCCGGCAAGGGACTCAGCTATAACCAATCTTACTCAGAGGTATACTGTCACAAGTAAAATCCTCGACTGAACACATAATCAATAATTTTTCTACGTCATTAAATAACCTCAAGGTACCACTTTCAAGGTTCCCAATAGTTCACAACACAGAGAATATCAAAGAACATTAAACAACTCATCAAAATCGACTCACGGGCATGCTTGACCACAACATATAGGTACCCGTCACCTCACCTATACATTGGACATGAATTACACATAGCAAATAGGACTCTATACCTATTCACTCAAGCTAAGGTTAGGACAAACACTTACCTCGACTCCAAGAATGCAAGTCAAGCCTCAATCACGGCCTTTCCTCTTGAATCCGACTCCGAAACGATAATATCTAGACATAATTGACTTAATAACATCAATAATAATTCAATAACTCAATCCCAAAGCCTAATTATACATTTTCCATAATTCTTCAAAAAATACCAAAATTCGACCCCGGGCCCGCTTGGTCCAAACTCGAGGTTCGGACCAAAACCCGATCACCCATTCCCCCATGAACCCGAATATACAATTTATTTTGAAGTCCGACCCCAAAATGAGGTTGAATTCCCAAAATTTCCAAAAGCCCTAACTCTACCCAAAACCCACAATTTCTACCCTTGATTTCATGATTTTAGCCCTAGATTCTAGTGATTGATGAAGATAAATGGAAGAAATTAGTGTTAAGATCACTTACCTAAGTGGCTATGGAAGAAAACTCGCTTGAGAATCGCCTATGGGGTCTTGGAGACGAAGAAGATGGTGAAAAAGTGATAATCCCGTAATAGTATTCTGTTTTGGAGAATTTTAAAATAACTGGGCGAAAACGTGCATCGCGATCGCGAGAATGGGTATGCGATCGCGGAGAGTTTGGTCCCTACATTCTGCGATCGCGGCTGAAAAAATGCGATCGCGAAGAAGAATCTGGGATCCCCCCTCACTGCGATCGCGAACAAGTGACTGCGATCGCATAGTTCAAGGACTCCACCCTATGCGATCGCGAACTAGACCTTGCGGTCGCGAAGAGTACCTAGCCAGCCCTACCTCTATGAGATCGCAGAGGAACCTACGCGATCGCATAGAGCAAATCTTAAAACACCATCAACAGCTCAAAAAACCCCGATTTTTCCTAAGTTTTTACACCCCGACACCTACCCGGAACTCACACGAGCCCTCGGGGCTCAAAACCAAATATACGCACGACTTCGAAATCATCCTACGAACTTATTCGAGTAATTAAACCACTAAAATAACATCAAAAACAATAAATTAAGCTCCAAAATCTATAAAATTTTCTCAAACTTCATAAACTTCTAAATTCTCCAATTTTGATTCGAAAGACGTCGAACCAAGTCCATTTCTTACCAAATTTCACAGATAACTCACATAACATATACTGAACCTGTTCCGGGCTTTGGAACTATAATACGGGCTCGGTAACACAGATTTCACATCAAAGTTCATTTTCGAAAGTCTTTCTTATTTTCAAAAATTAATTTTCTTTAAAAATTCATTTCTCGGACTTGGGACTTCGAAATCGGTTGCGGGCATACGCCCAGGTCCCATATTTTCCTACGGACCCTCCGAGACCGTCAAATCACGGGTCCGGGTCCGTTTACCAAAAATTTTAACCAAAGTCAACTTTATTCCATGAATTATCATAAATTCAACTGTTCAACACATTTCCACATAAAGACTTCCCGACTACGCGCTCGGGATGTGCACGCACATCGAGGTGAGATTAACGGAGGCTTTCGGGGCCTCAGAACACAGTTTGTTTTTTACTAAATTTACACAAGATGACATTTTGGGTCATCACACTTAGCATGGGAAGTTGAAATAAGTGTTAGTGAATTTTGAAATTCATAGTGAGAAGTTCAATTGCAGTTTTTTAGTGGAATAAACTTTGATTAGTTATAGTAGGATTTAATTCATCCGAATTTATAATTAATAATATAATTGGTAGCCTTTTATTATTTCTGGGGTCCCTTCTATACCTAGTAAAAACCTTGACAAACCTGGGGAGAAAGTTACTTGGAAGAAAAGTTCTCTGTTTGAGTTGGACTAGGATTCTACTACACTAGCAGAATCCTACACGATTTTTGCCTGGTTTTTGGCTTTATTTCGGGTCTACAGATAGAAGACTAGTTTCACCTAATAACTCACTCTTGAGAGAATTATTATTTTCCAACGCAAATAATTTCGTCCAAGGCTATACTAGGAGTACAGCAGAAGACTGCATGCCTAGATTCTTGCCCGGTGAATGATTTGTGCAACAGTTTTGAAAGGTTAATGCTTCTAATCTTTGCAATTAAATCATTGTCTAGATTACATATATGTGATACCTATGTTTTATGCTTGTTTCCGATGCGCATGTTCTAGCAATTAGTATCAGAGTCAGGTTACATCTAACTAGATAATAATACAGCATGAATAGAGTAACATTAAAATGTGGTGTTTAATTATACATGTTTGTTGTGTTTATTCTACGAAAACAACATTGTTTTCTCAAAACTTGTGACTGTTCTAAGTACTATTTGAATTTTGAAATCATGGTTTAACAAACTTAAGTATGATATGTGACATGAACGATTCAAAATATTTAGAACCGTAAAACGCCAAAAATCGATTTTTGCAAATTGATCATGAATTTGGAATTTTGAGATTCTGTCGAACTTCGATTGACTTCAAATTTGATAGATTCATAGGGAAGACCCAATGAGCAATACACATTAGCTCCACTCATGGCGTACGTCGTTTTTCAGGCATTCGGGATCGTTTAGATAGGTTTTTGGTCATTTTTCTACTTTCTAGAAAAACGAATTTACTAAAAGAATTGTTTTTACGAAAATTGTGGTGGTAGGGTTCAATTCTTATGATTTTCATTCATGTTTTATAGCAATATAATGAATTTATATGTTGAGATAGGGCTCCTTCCACATATTATAGATTCATTATAGATAATTATTGTGGTTTTGCCTCTAATTATTTGATAAATTACATTAACTCTCCTAGTGAGTTATATGTTGATTCAATGAAACTAGGGTTTATAAAAGTAATATTTACCTATCTTAAAATGACAACTTACTCTTTATATTAGTCGATTTTATTTTAATTTATGGAGTGAATATCGTACATAACTCATATATTTTGCATGAATAATTAAGCTTCGGCTGCGCATGTTCTATATAACACATGTTTTCTGGAATCTTGCCAAGTTTTTCATATATTAAAATTTACGATCAACTCATGATTTTGTGGGAAATAAGGAACTTATAGAGGAAAACAATTTTTCATTAGCTAATAGAATATTGAGTAACAATTTAATGATGATTGTTTACAGTTGCAGCATGTTGGGGGTTGATGAATGCCTGTTCCCAACGCCCAAACTTGATAGTGATGCACACCTAATATTGTACCTATGTTCTAGAAGATGATTGAAAAAGTAAATAAATGAGAAATCTAAATATCTCTTGAAAATGGAAAAAAGAATGAGGAGTATTTTGATGGGGCGCCGCCGAACAAATACATTGAGCATGATAATAAAAAAGCATATGTCTTTTTTAGATTTAGACATGTTCGATAATAATAAAACTTTCTCCTTTACTCTTTAGTTTAGTGGTATCTCGAAATAGATTCTAATTCGTTACTGTCTTTAAAACGTTGGAAGTGTACCAACAGAGAGGTAACTGGCAGAGGAAACAAGGTTTGCTTGCTTTTAGTTAGAGTGGAGTAGAAAAAGAATGAAACGATGTGACTTAAACTATATTCCGTCAACTACTAAGCACCAGCCTTATTTAGCTCAATAAACAGTCATTTTCTTCTGGTGGAATAATGCTTTTAATTAATGGGACTCGTGACCAAAGTTAGGTAGTTTATCTTCAAATCTATCGTGCTACAATTTAGTAAGACGGTCTTTGTCAACGAGTGTTAAAAGCATCTACCCTACTTCAATTATAACTTGGCTCATTTATCTTTTTATTTTTCAAAAAAAATACATAAGTATCCTCTAAATTTTGCGGACGATATATGACTCTTATTGGTCGAGTGATGAGGGAAAACGAAAAAAAAAAACAGATGGATTGTTCCAAGGGACAAAAAGTAAAAATTGGTGTAGAAGCATTTGTTGTAAAGCACCTTTTCATCTCCACGATACATAAACTTAACTGATGTAACTGACAAGGTCAAGTTGTAAGAATCTCATGAAGATGCTATCCATTTTTTAAAGCATTGTGGAAGTAATGCGACGACCAAAAAGTATAAACCAATTAAATACTACTTACTGAGTTGTTTGACTCGGCTTTAAGATTTAGGGGCAATGATAAAAACTTCTCATTAAAGATAAAATAAATAGTTTGAAGTTGAATTATTTTTAATTGTCGAAATGTGTCATTCTTTTTTGAACAGACAAATAAGGAAAGTGTATGATGTATCATCTAAATTGACACAGATGGCTAAAACAGACCAATGATACTCTTAACATAGTGTGATATTGTTCGCTTTGAGCCAAGCCTGCACGATTTCCCCCTAAAGTTCTCACACAATTAAGAGATTTTTACACCTTATATGTGGTCTTCCAATCTTTTCAGCTACCAATATGACACTTTATTCGTACACCAACAATCTCTATCTCGAACTAAGTTGCACGTGACCCACTACTACGATCATGGTGTGATATTTTCGTTTTGGGCCAAGCCCGCATGATTATACCTAAAATATCTCACACCATTAAAAAAATAGAATTTTTTCATTCCTATACACTATTTGAAACTTTATTACCCTTAATGTTCATGTTTAGTTAATTACCCGGCATAAACAAGTTTTGTTTACAAAATATATACAATCCACCTTAAAAGGCTCTCGATCCATTATTTGTGCCTTCAATCAAGTGATTTAGTTACACTATTTTCCTTTTTTCTCTCTTCTCTCCCCTCTTCTCTCTAGATTCTCTCTTTCTCCCCATATCTCGAGTAAATGGAGTGCTATTTTTTGTAACCAGAAAAATTACATAAAAACAGAAACTTTACAATAAAGAGGTGATGGGGTTAAGAACCCCGAAGAAAACAGTGGCAACAATAGCCTGAACAGCATGTTGAAGAAGAACCCCTTTAACAACCTCTTTCTTTTTAACCAAATTCTTCTCATCCTCATCTTTCTTTGTATGCATATAATTCTCCATACCCCCAAGCATACAATACAATCTTGAATATACCCAATACACCACTATTGGCGAAATTGTCCCCAACAATTCATCTGACACACCATATAATCCTTGATTAAGTGGCTACAACACAACTGTAGAAAGTTCAATTACTATTTTAAGATAACCCGTTTTACCTTTAAATATGTCCTATAATTAACAAAGATGAATATTATGAATTGTTGTTCCAACCGACAACTACCATGCCCTTAATTCGACAAAGGAATAAAATCTACTGAAGAATGCTTAAGGGAAATTCAAAGTTACCGTTACACAATCTTCTCTTATAATTACATTCTTGCATTTGCTTTGCTATCTGTTCATATGGATGGGATAGTAGTGGTCGATATGTTAATTTCAATGTCGACAAAATTGTGATAAACTCGGAGTCAAGTTATGACGCATTACTTTCGGTTATCAAAGCATCTATCAATTGTTATACAATTACAACTTTCATACATTATTTTCATCATGTTATATACAACTACAATATCATACCACTTAAATACAATTTTTATACAAATTTTATACAATATGTCTTTTGTATATTTTGTATCTGATTTATACATAGTAAAAATAAATTTCATACAACTAAATTTTATATTATACAACTCATCTACAACTTTCATACATTATTTCTACCCAGTTATATACAACTACAATATCATACAACTTAACTATAATTTTATACAATATGTCTTTTGTATATTTTGTATCTGATTTATACATAGTAAAAATAAATTCCATACAACTAATTATACATTATACAACTTATCTACAAATTATCTACAATTCTCATACATTATTTCTACTCGGTTATATACAACTACAATATCATACAACTTAAATATAATTTTTATACAATATTGTTCAACTGCCACACAGTAATTATATATATATATATAACAGAATATAATTTTACTACAATTTCGTAAATATAATGTATATCACGTCTTCTTCTTCTTCTTCTCCGAGTTTCAATCTGAAATTCAGCCAAAATCAAGTCAAATCTTCACAAAAACACCCTCAAAATTGAGATATAAACTCCAAACCATATTCTCAATTGTTTGCAACAATATTCAATCCAAACAAATAATGGTTTTTGAAAACCCAAATTCGAATTCAAAACTTCAAAGCTTTTTAATGGCTGTCAATGGTGGAATTGTTGTTCTCTTTTCCTTTGCTTTATATTACTGAAATTCAGGATTGAGAGAGAGAGAAGCATAGAGAGAATTCCCAATTCTTTGCAACAATATCCAATGCAAACAAATAATATTTTTTGAAAACCCAAATTCGAATTTAAAGATTTAAAGCTTTTTAATGTTTGTCAATGATGGAATTGTTGCTCTCTTGTGCAAGATAGGTGGGGNGGAAGATAGGGGGGGGGGGGGGGATGTGGAGAGAGAAGCGTGGGGGAGTGAAAGATACGTTAGAGTGATTTTAGGACACTAACTATTATCATTAATTCCCTTAAAATGTACATAAATGATAATTGGGCATAAAATATATAATTACAGTAAAACTTGAGTAGGGAGGGTAATATAGTTTTATATAACGTATAGGAATATAAAAATTTCATTCATACACCTTATGTATAGGCTCCCAATCTTTAGTTACCAATATATAACTTTGTTCGCACACCTAATAAACTAAGGTTAGACATAGGTTAGACATGAGAAACGATTTGCTGTAATATTTTTTATTTATTATTCTTATATTGGGAATACAGTCGAAAGACATATTGCATGTTGCCTTTATGTGTTTAAGTCCATAACTTACAGAAAGGTAGCTTTTTCTGCAGGCTGATTTCTACTTAACTTTGCCTCTAATTTTTAAAGACTTGAGGAAGGGGACTTTTTCAGGTAGTGGAGTGTCACGGGTGCGATTCCTTAATGTCATACGGTGGAATTTAACGTAACCAAAGTTGCACGCCTTTAAAGAGATTCTGTTTGGACTTCAGCAATAATTTTCTTCCACCATATTTTTGTTGGTATCACCACCGTTCAGCAATGAGCCACCTATAACTCTTATTTTTCTCTGTCTCGTGATCTTTATCGATGTATAAAAACCCAATATCTTAATGAAGAAAATTTAATTTGATGTACCCGAAGATTTAATGATTTATCCAAATTGTATCTTTTTCATCAACATTTGCAATTAAAAAAAAGAATTGGCAAAACATATCCAAGTTCGACTTCTTTTCATATCGGTTTTATTGATAAAAATCAAAGGAATGGTTACCGCCAAGTTATATCGGGTACTTTTTCAGTTCCTTGTATAGAGAGAGTAGATGCTCTTTCAAGTATCAAAAGGCTAGTATGTTTATCATTCCGCAACACTATATTAGCCGCTGATTCCATACAGCAATAGGCAATGAGACGCTTTGGTAAAATATGTAAATGCTTTCGAAGTAATAGTCGAAAAAATATTTTTTTATATATATAATATTTATGTATGTTGAATACAAAAAGTATATACAAATTCTATATATTTTTGTCGAATATAATAATTTCTGTCTCGGGCTAAAAGTGATCTTTACACAAATATATAATCACTTTCTTTAATTATGATTGTGATAGAGCCAATCATATCAATCATGTGAAACAAAAAAATCCAGATCATGATTCCATTTGGGATCGTTCCTTCGTACCCTATGGACCCTTAGTGCTCCAATTCTAACACTTATTGCTGTTCCATATAAATTAAAAAACAAGCTATTAATTAGAGGTTGGTATAGCATCTTTTTTAACTAGCATTCACGACAAAATATCCAGAGTAAATATACATATTAATTAATTTTTTGTAATACTTGAACAAGATAATATATGGAATCCAGGTAAGGGAGTTGTCTAAGATGAAAAGTTACTCCAACTAGACCTGTAACGTCTAAATACTGAATTTTCGAGTCCATTTAGGACAAATGGGCTGCTTGTTTCTGGGTCTCGCTATGTTTACGGGCCTTTATTGCGTAAAAATTGCACGGGACGTCCTATTTGATCGCCCTCATTTAACCTATACCCATTTTTTTGAAACTTTTAATTTGTACCTACTTTTTAAATAACTTCAGCTCCCTTTCTCCTCCTCCTTCTCCTCCTTCGTTTTCTTCTTCTTCTTCTTCTTCTTCTTCTTCTTCTTCTTCTTCTTCTTTCTTCTGCTGTTGTTGGTGCTGCTATGGAACTTCAGTTAATGGGATGATTGTCATAAATATGTTTATCAGAGCTGAAGTTCGCCAGTTACAAAACAAAAACTTCAGCTCTAGAGTTGAAGTTCGTCAGTTACAAAAACAAAAACTACAGCTCTAAAGCTGAAGTTCGCCAGTTACAAAACAAGAACTTCAGCTCTTCGCCAGTTAGAAAAACAAAAACTTCAGCAATTACAAACAAAAGCTTTGCGTTAAGACATGCACAAGTTAAACAAAAACTTCAGCTCTAGAGCTGAAGTTCGCCGGTTACAAAACAAAAACTTCAGCTCTAGAGCTGAAGTTCGCCAGTTACAAATCGCTAGTTACAAAACAAAAACTTCAGCTCTAGAGTTGAAGTTTGCCAGTTACAAAAACAAAAACTTCAGCAATTACAAACAAAAGTTTTGCGTTAAGACGTGCACAAGTTAAACAAAAACTTCAGCAAATAGAGAACAAAACTTCAGCTACTATACTTAAGTTCATCAATTACAAACAAAAACTTCAGCACACTTGCTACTTCAGGACCGTCTACTAGAATGCTGAAGTTTTGCGTGATAACCTCTGCTACTTCAGCCCCGTATGCTGAAGTTATGCGAAAAACCGAGTACACTTGCAATTTTTTTTGCAAAGCGGGTACAAGTTAAAACGTGACACAAAAAGCGGGTATAGATACAAATGCCCCCTTTATTAGGGAGAAATTTAAAAATAGTCAGATTTACAAGTGGTCATTAAAATATAGTCACAGTTTCAAAAGTAATCAAAATTTAGCCATTTTTTATGTAAAGATAAATTTAAACGAAAACACTATTCAAATTTTGGAAAATACTCCAGTATATTATACTGTAGTTCCAGTATAAGCATACTGAATTCCAGCATAATATACTGGAGTTCTAGCATAAGTATACTGGAACTCCAGCATAATATACTGGTTTCCAGTATAATATACCGGTCCAACATAATATGTTGGAAGTTCATACACAGGTGCTCCAATCTCTAGTATATTATGTTGGAACTTTTCGCGTGTTGGATTTCAAGCAGAATATGCTGGAAGTTTGTTCACAGGTGCACCGATCTACAGTATATTATGTTGGAACTTTTCGTGTTGCAGCAAAATAGTGGCTATTTGTAGCGACCCGACCAGTCGTTTTGAGAGTTAGAATCCTGATCCCCTACTAACTGCTTCCCCTTACCTATTTCTGTTATTGTGTCTTGCCGGGAGGGTTCGTTTAAGGTTTGGGAGTAAATTGAGACACTTAGTCTCTTAATTGGAAGGCTTAAGTTGGAAAAGTCGACCAGACGTCGACTTGTGTGTAACGACCTCATATTTGAATTTTGATGGTTCCGTTAGTTTCGTTAGGTGATTTGGACTAAAAAACGTGTCCAGAATGTGATTTGGAGGTCCATAGTAGAACTAGGTTTGAATTGGCAAAAGTCAAAATTTTGGCGATTTTGGCCGGTAGTGGAAATTTTGATATCGAGTTCGGAATGAAATTTCGAAAGTTGGAGTAGGTTTGTAGTGTCATTTTTGACTTGTGTTCAAAATTTGGGGTACGTGGTTTGATATGTTTCGACGTCGTTTGTAGAATTTTGAAATTTCAAAGTTCATTAGGCTTGAATCTAGGTGTAATTCATGTTTTGATGTTATTTCACGTGGTTTGAAGGTTCGACTAAGTTCGTATGGTGTTTTAGGGTTGGTTGGTATGTTTGGTTGATATCCCGGGGGCCTCGGGTGAGTTTCGGTTGCTTAACGGATGAAAATTGGACTTAAGAGAATTCTGAAGTTTGCTGGTTTCTGGTATTTTCGCACCTACGGTGGGGAACCGCTGGCGCGGGGCCGCATGTGCGAATGAATAAGCGCAGAAGCGGATTTGGAAAGAGTGGTCTTAGTTTGTAGATGCAAGGTGAGTTCCGCATCTGCGATGCTCGCAGATGCGCATGAGGGATCGTAGGAGCGATCTAGGACCGCAGAAGCGGACATAGGCATGCAGGTGCGCACACGGAGGGTGACCTTGTGATCGCAGAAGAGAATATCGAGTTTTAAGTAAAATCTGCACCTGCGATGAAGATTACGCAGGTGCGGGACCGCAAATGTGGTTCTGGGGTGGCAGAAGCAAAATCATTGGGCAGAAAATGGGAAATTTTAAGGGTTTGATCTCATTTTTATTTTTGGACTTGGAGAGCTCAAATTTGGACGAAATTTTGAAGGATTTTCAGATGAAGCTATTGGATAATGATTTCTAACTCGATTTAAGTTATATTTCATTAATCTATTGTTGTATTCTTCACCTAATTAAGGAATTTGAGTGAGAAAGTGGGGAAAATGGGAAAAGTACCCCAAACGAAAATCTGAGTTTTGAGTGGGATTTAGACGTCAGATTTGGATAATTTTTGTACGAGTGAACTCGTGAGTGAATGGGTGTTCTTATATGGTAACTTTTACTCGATTCCGAGACGTGGACCCCGGGAGGCTTTTTGAGCGATTTTCTAATTTCTTGCTTTAACTTTGATTTCGTTCGCGAGATTAGTTTCTTCTAGTTATATTTATGGTATGTAATTAATTTTGGCTAGATTTTGGCCATTCGGAGTCGGATATTCGTGGAAAGAGCATTATTTCGAGTTGATTTAAGCTTGGTTCGAGGTGAGTGACTTTCCTAACC